>JAHWFP010164178.1:34395-82719 GCA_023313725.1 Lithobius niger
CCCCCCCCCCCCCCCCATCCGCACGTGTGTTTGTTTTTATTATATGGGGACGTTCAAGTATTACGTCATAAGAAAGGGGGGTGGGGTTCGCCTTCTGACGATTGATGACAAGGGAGGGGAGGCAGGTGGCCAGTTGATGACATAAGCACCGTTATCCCATTAAAAGGGTGGGAAACTGAAAAAAAAAAGTTCTCAGAAAAACACAGGGAAGTGCAAGGAAAACCCCCTCTTAGGGGAGGGTGTCAAGTTAGTAATGACGTAATACTGGAGGGGGGATTGAGGAAATGACGACGATCGATGACGAGGTGGGGAGGGGGTTGAAAATGGCCAATTTTTGATGACGTAATATTTGAACGATCCCTATGTTGAATCGGGACGATTAAGACAGTTTGTTCATTAGGTCTAGCAGTTTGTTACGTAACAAACCGCATTTTATCCCTCCTACTTGTAATTTATCTTTCTTGTTAATAATATTCCTTTTTAGCCATTCCTTCGTCTTCGTAACAATTCGTACCGCGACTCAATGAGTTTCGATCCATTCATCCCAACCCTCCTTACCTGTCAGCATTACGTAATTTATAGATGGTCCCTTTTTGCTTTTCTAAATACGGACATGCATCATCACGTAAATAATTCCTCGCTCTTTCAATCATAGCTCAAACATACTAAGGCAGTGTTTAAATCTTAATTTATTATGTTTTCTCTCTTTTTAAGACTGCTTCAAAATGCTTCGTTTCTCTTCTTATCGCTAGTAGCCAGTGCCGCTTTCTGTCGGTAGATGGCGAACCTAAGGTGACAGCTAAAGTGTCTCACGTTCAATGATTCTACGGCGAGGCCTGGTGTAATCTACTTAGGCAGTGCTTTAGCCTAGTTCATGACCGCCCGTAATTAAAACAAAAATGGTTCTCCGAAATTATTAAAGCCATTTATTGGATTTTTTTTCTGTGCACCGTAATGAATATCTGTTTCGTGCATGTGCACAAGACCATTCTGATTCCGGGAAAAAAGAGATTTCGTTATAAGAGAATAAAATTCTTAATTTGATCTACAATTTTGTTCGTTGTACGTTATTTTCGTTATATATAATTCGTTATAAGCGAATCCAAAATGCATTGACAAAGTAGACGTCCAACCAATATTGTGATTTTACTTCGTTACAAGTAAAATTCGTTAAGAACGGCTTCGTTGTAAATGAACTTTACTGTATGTCAACTGTGTGCCACTCTTTCACTTTTTCCCTTTCTGTTTTCATCAAAGTAACATAACGAACACATGTAATGATTAACCAACGTTTGGTGCTTTAACACTTACCTCTGAAAGGTTAAGTTCATCTTTTTGGCAAGGGAATGTAGTAGCAGCACTGTTTGACCCCAAGCTGCATTGATTTCATTCCAGTCAACCTACAGGTCAATAACGAAAGACAAATAGCCACTAAATTGGTTGTAATGAAGGAAGGATCAGAACAGCAAGGTGTACAGTCATCACGAAGAAGAAGAAGAACACATTACCACCAACGGGAAAATTCACCAGTTAACAAGAACCACCAAAAGTTCCCTCTAAAATTTTCGGTGAAGTTTCAAGGCCGTTCACCTTCATCAGAACAGAACGCAACGAAGCACAAATTAAAAAAAGAATGTTACATAGTTGTGCTAACCATCGTGCAGACGACGTGTCAGTGAGAGAACCACTGATCTACACATATTTACATTGCCAAGCCCCACCGCTTGTCAAGCTTGGCTTTCACATCAGAACCCACAGATTGCTCCATCAAAGTGTGGCGAGACGCCCACATGAACGTAGATATTTATATAATATTTAACATGATAGAAACCTTTTAATCAATGCATCAATATAAACGTAATCATCATTAACAAGTCGAATAATTGATGCAAGGATCAGGGCTGGTGGTTGCAGAATTACCTGGGCCTGGTACAAACTGGATGTTGGGGCCCCCTATTTTGGCACGGGGACAAAAAGCCTTCATTTAGCTTTACTTTCTTTAGTTTTGCGTACATACATCAACAAAGAAATGGACAGCTAGCATGATTAACGTAGATTAAGCATAAATTCCCCGGCCCTAATTTTCCCAGGCTCATTACAAATACTTCCTCTTGTGCCCCCTGTCACTGGCCCTGCAAAGAATTATGTATACGACACAGGAACATTACTCACCGGCACACTTGGGAGACGGCCAAGACGAAAATTGTTAATGGTTCCAAAATGGCCACTGTGCCTATAAAAAAATACATAATCGTCCGATTGGAGTTGTTGGTAGGACAAAAATAAAGATTATGGAAAGGTCTTAGACAAACTTACCAAATATGAAATGTAGCATTAAAAACATTGGTCTTTTTTAATTTGTCCAACTGGGCCTGAGCATATCTAAGCTGGTTATCAACACTATACAAACGCAAAATGGAAAAAGTTATTAACACAGCGATTATTTTTCATTTCGTTACAAGATAAAAATAACTTTTGTGAGGCACATCCACAGAAAAGAGTTTTTTCAATATTTAGAAAAGTTTAAAACATGCATTTCATTACACAATAATAGAAAATTGTGATTAAACATTTACATGGCAGAGGAAAAAGAGTCTTAGTATTTACACAAGCTGTCTTTTTTTGAAGATAAATTGAAAGCTAAAACCTGTACTTCGTTACATGATGATAAGATACGAAAAAGTGACACACATCCACATGATAAAAGGAAACATTCTTCAATAGTTAGACGAGCTTTTTCTTCTAAATACACCTTTAAAAGGTTTAAAACATGATGATGAAGGCTCTGATAGTCATCCACCACCTTTCGTCTTCATGTTTTTTTTAATTTAACAGTATCTCCAGAACATGGGGTAAGGAAACCTGATTGTTAGTAAGACTGTTTCATTTGCAAGAGGTCCCTAGTTCAAGCCTCACCTTGGCCAAACCTCATCAGGCTTTCAAGACTTTTTCCTATATTACTAGCATTGTGGACATCTTGCTTTTTACTAGTAATGTAATAAAAAGTCCTGAAAACTCAGAAAGCCTGATAAAGACGACAGGTAGCCGTAAAAAATTAGTGAGATAAGAAGTATTTTGAAGTTGTGAAAGTGAGCGAACTTCGTGTACATTTTTAAGTTTGAAGCAGTTTTACAATATGCTTTGCAACGAATTTTTTTGAATAATGATCATGAGGGATGCTTTTTTTTCATTTTCAAGAGAACAAAAAAAAAATAATAATAATCATAAATATTAAAAAAATAATAGCCCTTTATGGCTAAGATTGGCTCACAATCTACTAGCAAACTACCGATCAAAAAAAAAAAACTTAAACAAGCGAGGGTTAGGCAAAGTACGCTATGTTAATTTTCACCAGTGTATAAGGGTATACAGGAACTCCTGGATCAAAACCAGCAGTCCAAAATCATCATTCTATGTGTCAGCCATAGAATAATGTTTTTAGACTACTGGTTGAGTGACAGGACTGTTGGATATTCATTTAGATAGAAATTCAATACAGTGTTCTTAAAATTGAAACTTAATATCCTTACGCTTCTCAAATAACAATAAATATTTGTTGGGCATCACAGCCTTGTAAAAATGTTCATCTTGGATTTTTTTGCAGCTTTGGTAAAAAAAAGACCATAGGAATTTTTAGTTGAATGGAATGAATTAGACATTTTGAGAACTAACACGGAGATGACGCTACATTCAAATCACTACCAAAATTTACAGTTCTGGTTTTGCGAATTTTCAACATTCATTTAGTTTGTTTTCATCAGGCATTTAAAGATGTATTTGCTATTCGACATACATCGTTGTCATGTTGATTTGTTGCCGCCATCAGCTTTTCCGATGCGGACCACTGATCTTTACGAGCGAATGTGTGAGCTCCGTTTATGATCGCTTTCCAGTGTTTCCACTTTTTCGATACAAGATTTTCCACTATGGGGTGAATGAGGTGTTGTATGGTGGGGCAAGTAGGGGTTGAATGTTCATTAGTGACTTTCCTTGTTTTTCAAGGTGTTGAATGGCGATAGTTTCCAGTGCTCTGAGGTGATTGTCTCTTGTGGAGTTTGATGTTTGGTAAACCCTACCCCTTGTAAGAATGTGATGTTAGGTGAGACCCAACGAGGAATTCACATCAGAATGCTTGGCCATGTTACAGCAACCAACACAAAAAAACCTAAAAAATGGCATCGCAGCTCATCAAGCAGAGACTACTCACACAACAAAATGGAGCAAAGCATCGACGCTTATAACATCAAACTCCACCAGAGACAATCGCCTCAGAGCACTGGAAACTATCGCCATTCAACACCTTGAAAAACAAGGAAAGCCACTAGAACATTCAGCCCCAAGCTTGCTCCACCATACAACACCTCATTCACCAGATAGTGCAAAATCTCTTATCGATAAAGTGGAAAGCGATCATAAACAGAGCTCACACATTCGCTCGTAAAGATCAGTGGTCCGCATCGGAAAAGCTGATGGCAGCAACAAATTAACATGACAACGATGTATGTCGAATAGGAAATACACCTTTAAATGCCTGATGAAGACAAGCAAAATTAATGTTTGTTACAAATTCGCAAAACCAGAATTGTGAGATTTGCTAGTGATTTGAATTTAGCGTCATCTCCGTGTTAATTCACAAAAAGACTTTTGGTTAAAAAAAAAAGAATACTCCTTACGTCTTACTTACGTACGGAGTATTTTTATTTTTACTGAAAAACTCCAAGATGAATATTTTTTTTCAAGAATGTGATGTCCGAGATATGTTTATTTTGTATTTGAGGAGTGTAAGCATATCATATCAAATTGCATAAAATCATTAAGTTTTCTTAATTCTGTCTGAATTTCTATCTAAATGAATATCCCACAATCCTGCCACTCAACCTTTCCGAAAGTAGAAATAATATGTTCGTGGGAGGCACTGCACCCACTCCAGACGCAATTTGGAAGTCATTGCTCATTATATGGGAAGCTTACACGGACTGCATTACTCTTATTATAGGCGTAATGAATTCTAGTCACAACGTAACTGTCTACAATATAGCAATACTGAAATATGGCCACATCCCATCCCCTGCAAAAAACTGCTAAAAAAGTTAATGTTTTATACGATCATGCCAATCAACAAAGAAATAATGGGGGCGCAACAACTTGTCTGCTTTGCAGCAGGAAATATTATGAATTTTGCATCTTGCAATGCCCTCCGGTGAGAAAAGTTGTTAGTAAACGAATGCCAGCAGTACAGATCTTCAACCAAGTTTGCACGCACTATATTCTATAGAGGCAATTATAACAACCACAACAGAGGCAAAGCATTCTGCAGTAGTACAGTACCACAACGCATGTTACGTATGTCATGGTACTACAGAATAGTATGCTATGACTTACACATTGTACACGATGGAGTTAAAGGGGTAAACAGCCACTTGTTTTAATCAGCTTACCTCCGCTGATCGTCTTCATACTGCAACAGTTGCCGTTTATAATCACAATATTCCCGCCAATACCGTTCCTCTTCGAGGTCTAGTTGTTCTTTTTCTTCTCGGCGTTGCTGTAGCTGCTCACCTAGCTGCCGACGTTCTTCTTCCGTTTCCTGCAACCTTTGTTCGAGTTCGGCTTCTTCAGCTTTTAACTTTATGAGGGCAGAAAATGTTTCAAAACATTATTCCAAGCAGACATGAAGTGAAAATGACAGAAATACTCCATTGTAAAATCAAAAGCACCTTGGTGCGGAGGTGATTTCACACTTTCGGCGCAAGTTTACCTCAAGCACAAAGCCTAAAATTACGATAAAAAACCTTATCTGAAATTTACACAGAAGGCATTAGAAGTTTCTTCCAAGTCGCGGAAAACAGTTAAAAAGATTATTAGGTCTTTAAGTCACCAAAAAAGGTCAATATTATTAACAGGCCGGCTCTCTAAATGCATGTTCGCACATTTGTACGGTTTTTCTCCACTGTCACGTGTTGCTGTGTGTTAAATGAAGAATGCTGACACCATGCTTGACTGGGAACGACACAGATTGAACTCAACCACAAAAAAAGTTTTTCTCTGGTAACTTGAAAAATAATACCTGTTTTTAAAAACTGTAGATAAGGGAATATAGATTTGTGTCTAGAAGTTTCTAAGGGTAGGCAGCATAAAAAACTGCAAAGAGCCATTTTTAATCGTAGTTGTTTATTTAGCAGACAATAATTACCGCCTTATTAATTTACTAATTAATTTTGCAAATTAGCAAATTATGGCATAGAAATTCTTTTTTTCAAGTTAAGCTTTTAAATACTGTGTGTATGCGTTCAAGTCACCACAACACACACACATACATTTTAATGTATTCGTAATTTGAGTTTATTTGCATTAATTTGGTTTAAAAAAATGTATACCCTGTTTGTGTTCGCTTGCAGGGCTGCGCAGGGCAAGCGGGCTTCCCTGTGCAACCTCGCAAGTGACAAAAATTGCATATAATGTATAGATTGTTGTGCCAATTGATAGTTTTAAGCAATTTTTACGCTTTTCCACACTCTAAAGACCATGGATTTAGAAAGGTGTTGGAGCCATTTAGAATTAATTCCGGAAGGTTATTGAATATGGTTGTTTTGTAAACTTTGACGACACTTTAAAAAGCCATTGGCGGATCTGAGGAGTGATCAAACTTGACAGCCAGAAACGGTGATGGACTGTTCAACACTAATGTACCTATATTGCAATACTATCGACCGCCATTCTTTTAAACAAAAACCATTAAAAACAGCGCAAACGACGTCAAGTATTGCACAAGTCACAAGCATTAGATTGGATTGGTGGTTTTGCAAAGCACTGACAGTGTTGTAATTAGGTAATTTTCTGCAGACAGCAACAACATATGCACGCTATCTTCTAATCAATAAAAAAAATCGTGACTGCTGCAGATAGGTTGATGCCCTCAATACACAGCAAAACCGCAGACAAACTTAACAGAATGTTCCAAAGGTGTTGTCGAGCACAAACTGATGGCACTGTAGAAGTTGGCCGTGAAGTCAGCTGTAACTCGATAACACAGTTACCCGGACAGCAGGTGCAGAAATGTGGTCAGCAAGACAGCAACTTATTGCCAAACTATGCCTAGTAAAGCCATTTCCCTCTAAAATTTCTTTCTTCCTACGTTGCCTTCTGCAACATGGAAAATTTATTACTGTCTAACAAAACCATGTTTTTTCAAATAACCCCACTTTTAAGCACTGTTTTGACTCACAAAACTGACCATCTCTTGAGAAACCCCTCCAGGAACACTGTTCCCATGGATGCCCTCTCCTTCCCCCAAGACGCCTTGCTTTCTGTTACTGTACATATGTGGATGGGATGGAAGCATTTTCTGCATGTATGACGTCAGCAATAACTCATTCCACCAGTGAGCATGAGGAAGAAACTCATTCCATCATTAGTCGATAAGCTCTTACCTTGTGCACACAAGTTATTTGTCTCTTTGGGCTAGCATGTGTGACATTAAGTGTGTAGCCAAACTATTTCAAAAAAGTTGCGATTTGTGACGAATTTTATAAGTGGAACATGACAGAATTTGTCACATGATCTTAGAATTTGCCATACAGAAATTCACTGTGAACTTGATGGGAGAACATACAAAAGTTTAAAGTGTTCTTTATATGTGGGGAACTAATCTACCGCGATCAAATTAAGAATTAAGATGACAGATCATATTAGTTTACAACCCAAAGGAGTTTAAACTCGCTCTCTTTTTATTTATTTTGAACTTACTTTTTCTAATTCCTCTTCCAAAGCATGAATATCTTCATCGTCTTCCGTTAACAGTAGTTGGTCATGAAAATCTCTACAAAAAAAATATAAAAAAGAATTTGATGTAATGTTAAAGCAAGTCACACGTTTCCCTACTGGAAAGCATTTTGTTCGTCTGCCATAATGGTTAATCGAAGATAAGTTGGCTGGAGCAAGTTCTGTGCAAAACAAAGACAAAAAAAAATGTAACGTTTAGAGCAGCTTTCATATGAAAATGAAACACTTGGACAAGTTCATTGTGGTCACACACTCGAGATGAAGATTCTTTTGTTTTCCCTTTTTGTGGGCTCTGCGGCTGTGTTTTTACAAGTTATTTTAGTAATAAATCAGCGACATTAAGTCATGTTTCCTCCCCCCCCAACCCTTGCTGCCACCATTACGTCATACCCAAGATTTTGTGTGATGACTAACAATTTATATTTTATTTTGGTAGTGTTAAAAGTACTGGAAGCTGCTACCTGTGCGGAAAGCAGTACTTAAAGGGGAACCTTTTAAAGAATCAGCATTAAAAAAGTGTACAGACCAACAAATGCCTGCTTCATACGACCAACATTTATAGTTTAATTAAATATCGGTAGACTGCATGTCTAATGCCCCAAACCTTACTTCAGAAGTAAACAAAACTGAAAGTGAAATTATGGCCAACGATTACAATGTAGTGGATTTCGAAGACTAGCTCAGTAGAAGAAATTACGCTCAACGGAAAAAAAGCACTCCAGGATAATAATAATAGAACTGGACCAGCTACTACCAAATCCGCAGGCATGATAGGAACCAATCCAACAGGAAGCTTACTGCTGTTCCTTCAAAACCATACGGCAAATTCCTCTTTGTACGCAGGTCCCCTGTTAACTTTCAATCTAAAGAGTCTTTGATCACTGTCACCCCACCAGCAAAGCCTTGGCAAACGTAATTAGACAGGTGGCTAATATGAAAACCAAATTTTCTGGCTATTTTTTCTTCTTCACGGAAGTTGCAACTGCTACTTCCAAATTTTTTCTTAAACCAGAAATCAACCATCAACCAAAACCAGTATTGGGGGTGGGGGGGGTAAACTGACAAGTCTACAACACACAACCTTATCCAATTCCTACATACAATTACTGAGTGACTTGACAACAAATTTCAAGCCGATTTCAACCTTGCTAAGGCATTTGATACACAGTACACTGCCTCGCGTCATACTTTTAAATGTCTTTCGATGTTGGTTTTACGGGAGCACTTCTTACATGGCTCTCCGCATTCCTCAGCAAAAGACATTAGAGAAGCAGCATGGAGGGATTTCTTGCTGTCACGGAAGAAGAACACAATGGAGCCACGCAAGGCAGCATTTTTGGCCCGTACTCTTCATCCTTTTTATGAACACGCTGTTTGACCATCTTAACAAGCACAACTAACTACCTATGTTTTCTTAGATGATACAAAGATCTCTTCTATCTCTAATGACCCAGAAAGTACTGCAGAACTCCAGGCCAATATTTCCAGCATGGTGTCCTGGACTCAAGCGTGAACGTGGACCTCAATGAAAACAAGCATGGAGTTGTGACGTTTGGAGTACAACAACACTTGGTCACATATCACTTGGGCCCTGGAATTGCACACCAGAAAGGGAATTTCAGCAGAACGTAGGTGTTTTCCTTCACCACGATTTAAAGTTTTCAAATGGCCGCTGTAAAGGCTTATGGGGCCCTCGTCATAATTTGGACAACGTTCTCGACCCTTAACCGCAACCACGGAGACAAGCTATTTAAAAATCAATGCAATCCCACCCTTCGTCAACACACCTTTCCTTTCGTGTGGTGAACACATGGAACTTGCTGTGGCAACACCCTGCCAGTGCAACCCTGTTTTGCAGTTCAATCTGCGCCTCGACGTAGTTCGCTCCAATTTTTTCAGGCAAAATTGATACAAAAATATGCAACTTTGTAATTATCCCAATGCCAAAAGCAATTTGTGCTTCCTGCCGGGAATTTTTCAATTTCACCTACCCATATTTGTTAATGCTTACAGACACTATTAATGCTGTAACTGACATTTTAATATCAATTAGCTCTTCAATATCAATTTGATATTAAATGATCGATTGGTAAAAATACGCCTAGGCCTGGGTGTCTACCATTCAGTAGAATGGAGCCCCAACAAGCAGAAGTTTCTACTATTTTGCTAGCGCAAACGTATTTGTTTCGCCCTTGTAACTGAAGTGTTGATGACTGAAGTGTTGTAGACAGCCTATTTAGGCATTCAACAAGCATGCAGATGCGCTGCATTACGGTCCTCATTGTGCAAGTAGGGCTACGTTGAGTATTTATGTCTGACGGTTAAGTTCTGGGTTACAAAAATGCACAGAAATCTTGTCACATAAAACCCAATTTACAATTTAACGTAATTTACAAATTCTGTAGCCGAAATGCTACAAACTATTCCCAGGAAGAAAGCTGCTTAATGTGACGACTGACGACACTCGTACCGAGTGTTTAAAAAAAAACGCTACACGTTGAATTTTTCTAAGTCCAACAACCATTCCCCATCGCTATAACCCTTATCCCTGACCTCAGTAAAGAAATCATGCAAGTTATTCCTGACCTCAGGAACTAAAGCTTTTATTTTCATTTCAAATAAGACTGCAAAAGGTAACAAAAGCATGTGACAACCCTGGTGGGGGGGTGGGGGGGTTGGGGTAGGGGAACAAAAACAATAAAAGCCCTTAATTAGATTTTAAGAAAAAAGAAAAAAAAACATTTATTTGGCCATCAAGCAAAATAGCCAAAATAAAGGCTTTTAGAGTATTTGGATTCCAAATAAAAACACAAAAGGAAAAAATGGATGTGGCAACCTTGGTTGAGGGGGGGGGGGGACAAAACACACAATACGTGCGTTTATTTTTTAAATTTCAAATAGAAAGAAACAAAACAGCATTTATTTGGGCTTCAAATAAAATAGTTACAATAAAAGCATTTACAGTAGTTTGGATTTCAAATAAAAACGCCCAAGAAACGTATCCACGCCTTAAACGAAGGTGATCCCCATTGACGCATTCAGTTCTGTGAGGAATTCCTAGATATAAAAAAAAAATAAATCAAAAGAAAAAGCGTATGTGGAACCGGGGGGAGGGGGGGGGAACTTTGCCACGGTCCCCGTCACATTGCCGGGCCAGATAGGCTAACCTCTGGAAGGTTGAAGTTTGACATTTTGTTTCAAACCAGTAACGGTTATAACGTAAATTACGTCCATCATTGTTTGGAGACAAAAAAAGATGTTCCAGGTGATTGAATCACGAACGAAGGTGCTCGAACTGTCCTCCTCCAACAACGATACACTCACCACATCTGCTTTCCACCTCTAAGCATATTCTCCTGCATAAGTCAGGAGTAAATGTCTCAAATGCCGCAGTAATGAGAACCTGCAGTTCTGCCATATCTTGGGGTGGTTGAATGTACGCCAAATCCCGTACTATTTTCCACACACTAAAGTCCATATGCACCAGATCGCACGAACGCGCGGGCCATTCCATCGCACCTCTTCTACCAATCCAGCTGTTGGGAAATTGGTCATCAAGAAGGTCTCGTATCTGTGTTGCATAGTGCTCTGATGCACTATCTTGTTGGAAAATAATATCTGCGGGATACTTTTCCCGTACAGCTGGCAGAATCCTGACTTCTAGCAGCTGACGGTATACTGCACCGTTGATTGTTCCATCAAGGAAGAATGGACCAACGACCCCCCCCCCCCCCCCCAGCCCATATACTTCCCCAAACATTGATGCCAGGTGACGGCGTGAATGCCGCCATGGTGACGTGTGGGTTGTCATCACTGTAAAATATGCAGTTGCGACGATTAACTCTGCCATTCAGGCAAAATTTGGCTTCATCGAAGTATATCCGTTCCACGTTCAAGCCTGTGTCCTTAATCAGCCTATTAACTGAAGGCAGTGACACACCTATTTGCCGCTCCTGACGCTGGGACGTCGTTGGTTCATCAAGTAACATGTGGTGGATCTCGGCGGCATTTTCAATCGTTCGTGCCATTCGTTTACGGCCAGAACGGCCCTTATGTTGATTTTCCATAATAAATGTCTTTTTTTTCTTTTTACTTGAAATCATCTAATTAAGGGCTTTTATTGTTTGCAGTGCTATGCAACGAAGCTTCTTTAACAAAGTAAAAAAATTGTTATGTTGTGATCGGAAATCACGTTTATCTTGTTGGGGAACATACACTATTAACTGCTTCTAAAGAGATTACCTTCCCAACTTGTAACGCTGCATGTCTTCTAGGATGATCTTGTTCAAAAATCCGAAAAAATACAAGCTCAATCTCAAAACAAACAGAATATTCTACCCGTATTTTGCAAATTTTTGACAGTTCTTTGTAAGCTACGAGCGCCAAGTTCAAAACCAAGCGCGTGCCATGTTGTGAGCGAAGGGAAAAAGACGAGTACAACGCCTGATGAAGACAAGTGTGTTCCATCTACTTACAAAGAACTGCCAAAAATTTACGGATTATGGGTAGAGTATCCGTTTGTTTTTAGATTGAGTGCATATTTTTTTCGGATTCTTAAACAAGATCGTGCAATGAACTCTCATAGTAATTTTCGGAATTCATCGGATTTACTTCTAGGATGAGCGATACTCGAAAATTTCGAGACAAGTATGCAACTTGTATTTGAAATTGGCTAGTTTCTTGCCCCCAGCCTTGAAAAATTCAAATCAAGTGAAAATGCGATAACTTTGCTAATTTTGACCAATTTTGACATTCCAATATACCAAATTCATCATGTTGGTGAGAGCTTTTCAGTGGTCTCAAGCTCAAACAGTTTTAAAGTTATATTCTTAAATCTAAAAAAACCATTTGTACACGTTGAACCAGACAGTCCGTTAAGCAGCATCTTAACTGTTACTATTATAACAAATTAAAAAGAAACTTGCACACAAACTATGTTCAGTAAATACTCGGCTCGATACTTGACTCCTTTGTTGTAAACTCAACTCGGCTCCACTCGAATTAAAATTATTCTACTCGCACAACTTTTCATAAAGGTGGGATCTAACGATACAGTAACAACATATTGAGACCAAAGAGGCAACAACACCACCTTAGTGCATTATCAGTAGTGTATTCTTAGCGCCAACCTGTAGTCCTTGCACTCGTCTTCTTTGATCTTTAACTGTTGATCCATTTGATCAAGCAGTGCATCAGCGCACTCCTGCAAGGAAAAAAAAAGGCTATTTTTAATAAATTATTCCCACAAAATGCTGAAATCAATTTACCGGCGTTTTCTAGGTTTTTTAGAGTTGATGAGGTCAATTTACAGGCTATTTACCTTAATTTTATGAAGAAATTTTTTTTCATACAGTATTACTTATTTAAACGGCCAACTTATTCAATTTTTAGGTTCATCAATTAAATTACCAGAATATGAAGGATATAGTTCCTTATGGCACTATAATGTGTTTAATGCACTTAGTTGCAATTTAATGCACCTAGGCCTACGATAAGTGGGGCTGCATTTTTTTTTTTTTTGTAAGAACAATATCAGTGCCAAGGTCCAGCAGTTAAATATAGTTCCAGGTTTTCCAGGAAGCCTAGCTAAAAAATGTTGTTCTGGCTGTAGCCCTGAAGCATTTTCCCCACTTTTCATTTCATTGCAAATACTAGAAAAATAACGTTATCATAGGATGTTTTCACATTAAAATTCAATAAACTTGTACTTATACTAAAGGAGCCTGAATTAGGTTGTACATTACTGTTACCATATCTTGGCATAGCCCCACCCAAAAACCTGTCCCATCTACTGGCAGATAATTGTGTATTAACTGCAGTTTTGTGCCAACTTTTCAAGCCTTCTGTTCCGAGAATGGGACAGGTTTCATATCATTTTGTGATTTCTTAGCTTCACTGCGGGTGGCTTACCGACACTAATTGCCGTATGCCTCATAATAGCTGCTCTGCTAGTTTATTTTGCAGTTTATTGCAATAGTGCGAGACATCTAGGACCTATGCTTTACCTATGTGGGGTTAGATTTGATTTTTTTAAGTCGAGACTCACAAAACCCACTCTATGAACAGCCACATCTCGATACATTACTCTCGATGGATCGAGACGTGGCTGTCTTCTTACGAGCAGTAAAGCTGGAATTGGTACCCATTACCTTTAAGATTTTACCGACATCGTTAAATTACTGTCATGTCCGATTTTCTCCTTTCGGGTTTCTCCACTGTGGACAATTTGCAGTAAGCATGGCCTTTTCCCCAGGTGCCCCCTTATCCTGAATCATGTTGCTGTGGCCCTCGCAGCCATAAAAGCTGCTATTACACTACCTGCTTCGAAAACAGATCCATTCCAACAATTCTTTTGCATGGGCAAGGCAGTATATCCCGTCCACTCTAGCTGCCGTTCTTGACAGCACTGCCAAATCAACAACTATTACTCCACCCCGGCATGGACCTTACGATGTCACTCCACAACAGACACTCCTTCTGTGTAATAGTTACATATACGTTGGCTACCAAGGTTCATTTAGAAGTTCGTATATAGATGTTGGTCCTTCAACTATTCTATATAAATCCGAACAGATCCTTGCACCCTCTATAGGGCACAGCAGCCATAGTGAGCTGCAGAACACCGTGTGTTGTTGTTTTGTTGCAGGGTTACCACGTGCCTGGACCGTTAGTGCTTCTGCCAGTGTCAGGGTTGGTGAACACTTACTTTAGTGTTTTGGTTCCACACGTTTGTGCGCCTTCCAATGCTTCCGGTGCCCCATCCACCATGTTTTTTTTTTAAACATGGGGGGGGGGGCCTCTCCAACAGACTCCTCTCTAGCCTCCAACCGTCACCTTAAAGGTGTACACTCAAGCCACGCCTCCCCCCCACTCAGTGCACCGCTTTGCCGAAGGTCACTGTACCAGTACAACGCAGCCCTCGCTTCTACTACACCATGCCCGAATTACTTGGGTGGCAAGAAACGGTCAGACCACAGCCAGCACGCCACATTTAGCAGAAGTTCACCTAACTGCAAAACTATCTTGGCCAGAAGGTACTCACAACATAAGTTAAAACTAGAAGTCTCCATCTCCAGCCACTCAAACACCACTGCTGTTGCCTCACCAAAATCCATTCCTAGCATTGCTATGATTTTATTACAATGTATAAAATGCATTACAACTATAATATGCATTATGAATAAAATAATACGATATAGTGTAATATGCATATATATGCACATGAACAACATGCATTAACTCCTCACTACGAATGAAGCAAAATAAAAAGTGCGATAATTACTTCCTGTTTTGTTGCAGACAGGCTGGATGATCCCAAAGCTGGCATCAAAAGCCTTAACCGATAGCAGCCCAAGGGCAAGTGCTGAACCTTCTCTGTAAGCGCAGGTTTTTTCGAATTTTGTACAAAGTTTTTTCAACCATTACGTAACATAAAAGAATCCGCCCACAAATGTCACCCTTATTAAGAGTCTCCACTCTTACAAGGTCAAAAGCCAAAATCTGATGTACGACTTTGTTTACATCTTGTACACTTAGATTTCAAAGGAAAGGATATTCACCTTTCAACATCCTTACAAATTTTCGAGAGTCAGGTTTTTCTGGAGTTGGAGTGGCTCAGAACGACTGTCTTCGTCAGGCTACCGGATCGTTAACGACGAAGTGAGCGGTGATGTGGTAGCCAGGCGGAGACAGCCTTTCTGAGCCCCTCCAACTCCAGAAAAAACAGACTGTCGAAAATTTGCAAAGATATTGGAACGGTAAATATCCTTTCCTTTGAAATCTAAGCTTACAAGACGTAAACATGGACTCAAATTTTCAAAGTAAGCGATATGGCATTTTTAAAGATGTGCGACTTCTTTATTAGAGTACCCAAAATTGTTTACCACCCCCTCGTTAACTAAAGCATATGGCTTGATACAGTTTCCTAGAAGCGGTCACACAGCATCAATGTTAAAGCTATCTTACCTCACAAAGTGGATGATCAACATCTGATTGGTCAGACATGATGTCAAACAACTGACTTGTAATCTAAAACAAAACAAAAAACATCAATAGGTCAAGAACACTTGACAGTACAAACACAGCGCAATGACTTTCTTGTATAATAACTGTGGCACACAATTAAGTCAATAAGGATCCTAACAAATTTCCATTGTTTTCTCATTTAACCCTTTAGTCATGCCTTACCTTTTAGGCATTTAAAGCCTCATACGTACTGAGGACAGTAGTGGATCCCAACCAATATCCACTTGGTTTGGCAACCAATGGGGGTGGGCTTGCCCACTCTCAAAACTTGTGGTATGCTAAGGACCAACCCCCCACCCACCCCTTCTAGTTATCCTCTTTAAAGGAAACTGCAAAGGTTAAATGTCAGACTACACAGGAGTCTCTAATCATTCAATTAAAAAGTTGTAACGATTCTAACGGGTATTATTTAGTCACTCACATTCATCCAGTAAATGTATGTTTCAACCGGAACTGATCTACCGGTATTTGGATGTTCTCCATTTACTAAATCAAATTCCACGTGTATTTGCTGATTGCTGCGTTTTTTTGGACTCTTAATAATATTTACGGTCAACTATACTACTTTTTGACTTCTAAAGCCCACACAAAACCATCAGCAACGCCAACAACTTACACAAGTATTCCATCAGAAACACTTTCAGGTGGAAAATAATAAAACAAATACGTATTCACTACTTTCATGCTGAATAGTTGAATACTTTTTCTCTATTTTCCAATTCCTACTTCCTCTGTACTAAATGTCAGACTATCAAGACATGGAATTGCACCACGACTGCACAGGAATGAGCAACATTTTTGAAGCCAGTGGTGTATGGTTAGATTCATTGCTCAGGATGCTAACATATAAGCCCAACGGACATGCATTGATATTTGTGTTAATTTATTTAAAAAAAAACAACATTAAAAACAACAAACAACAAAAAAACAACAACAAAATTGAGCCGGTTCAGCCATACAAGCATTAATTGCTTCGGCTGACATAAGGCTTGTCAAAATTTAAAAAAAAATAGTAATAAATAACCGGATGGTTTCTAACCCAGCCTCATGATGGCAGATGACTTTTTCTTTTAGCCTAAATGGCCCTACACTGGTTTTTGTAGTACAGTAGTTATTAAATGTAGTGACATAACATCTTAAGTCTTTGAATTGTCATTATTCGTAATTTCTTACATAATTCAGAAGTTTTCATAATTACAACTCTTGAAGAGGATCTGTAAAACGAGTAGTCTCATGAGGCCAAACCATATGACTCAATTCCATATCGAAGTTTACTGTCCACCCATTAGTGGGTGCACCGATTCCGATACCGATTCCAGTTCTAAGTACAGTTCCGTGGTATCGGTACCAGTCCACTTGGTTGGCCGATACTGACTACCTTTCAAAAATTAGCACAGACCACTAAATCACTTGATATTGTCATCTACTTTCCCTTTTCCAGGGGTACGCGGTATTTGGAAAGAATATCTTAAGACATCTTGGAAGAGAAAATTAATTTCAGTATTCATACTCACGGAAAAACGAACAACCAAACGGACAAGTTTAAAACTCAGGTAAATGTGGACATTTTCAGTGGACCTTAGCTGCCACCTTCATCAGGCTTAATACACTGAGTCCTACTTCACCACATACAGGGAGGTCCACAAAAAACTGACGACCCAACATTTTCTAAGTCCAACTTTTTTAGTTAGCACCCCTCAGAACCAGGAAAGGATAGAAATCTTCCCATTTATTAGATTTGATTTCTGTCTTTTCCTGGTTTTGAGGGGTGCTAACTAGAAAAATTGGACTTAAGAAAACGTTGGGTGATCAGTTTTTTGTGGACCACCCTGTATTTACAGGATGTACGTCAAAACAGCGCGGAAATAAGAGCGCACGACAAAACAGCGTGACGACAAAATAGTGCACGACAAAATAGTGCAAAAAGTTGTTTTAAAACGATGATACTACGAGAATTATTATCAATGCTCTCCTCTTTCAAAGTACAAAGCTGAAGTTCCCCAATTTGTACACTAAACTAAGACTATTTTTCATGTGCTGATGGGAGAGAAGAAGCTAATAAAACAGGTTATTTTCGTTGCAATACATGTACAAAATCATGTGTAAGGAGATCGTTAAATCTCAGAATATTTAAAGTAGACTGGCGAAATTACAGTGAAGTGCGTTAGAGGGTGGAATTTGTGTTATTTTCGTCAAAATTTCTTCAACTTTCTACGATGTTTGAAAATTTCCACTGTAAACGCAGTTTGCCGATTTTTCCGAATACATACCCGAAAGTGATGACTAAGACTCTCCAAGTTGTCGGAACCAGTTTCACCCACCAACATAAAACCATTTCCACTATCGGTTAATCTAAAAAAAAATCAAATGTAATAACAAAAATGTTAATTATCATTCCAACCCTCAACTAAGGATTGAAAATATGGCAATGCTAGAGTGTGCTTCATTTGTTTCAAGCTATGGTGTTGAGAAAAAAAAAAGTTTGAAGCTATTCTAGAGACAGACAGAACTGAAACTGACACTAGTTACGCAGAGGACCACCAAATGCTACAAGTCTGCACAACCAGATCACTAAATTAAATGACAGCATGGACCGTAGACCTTGCTGGAAACCATCTAATTGTTGCTGGATTTGGCACCGTTTACAACATACTTTTTTCTTGTGAGCCCGATGAAGACAATAGGAAAGAATTAAAACAACTTTTCTTCAAAACTATCGAAAATTTGCTAGAAAATAATCTGGTTGTTTCGATTTTTTGAGACTGTGCATTACGATGACGAGTGTCATATATAGGGAATTCATAGTGATGAGTGTTGCTTCGGATATGGCCAAGGCATTTGATACGGTCTCGCATGATTTATTGTGTTTAAAGATGATAGGCTATACCACCAGTGAGGCGATGGTAATTTGGTATCGTACCTTCCTTCGGAGTAGAAAAAAGTGTGATGTGTAAAAGTTGTAAACGGTGCCAAATCCAGCAACAATTAGATGGTTTCCAGCAAGTTCTATGGTCCATGCTTTCATTTAATTTTGTGATCTGGTTGTGCAGACTTGTAGCATTTGGTGGTCTTCTGCATAACTAGTACCAGTTTCAGTTCTGTCCGTCTTTAGCTTCAAACTTTTTCTCAACACCATAGCTTGAAACAAACGAAGCACACTCTAGCACCAGGCACGAACGCATCAAGAATTCGAAACCCGCCTTCAATAAGAAGGCTGTACCGAACATCCAAACCAAACAAAACTTAAATGAGTTGAACAACAAACATGTTTGAACACGTCTGTAGAATAGTTACAGCTAGGAACTTATAGTTTGGACCATCAGAAAACCGGAGAAAAAACCTTCGAAAGCGTGTATTCATTCAAACATGAAACTCTGTCAACTAGAAATGGAAATATGTTTCGATTGGTATTATCTTTGAAAGGCTGAACATAGAACCAAACCAAACACCCTCTTCTCGGCCATGTTTAGCTTGGTTTGTGCAGTTCGGTACAACCGTACTAAGTATACATGGGTAGTGGCTCTAAGATCAATACCTCACTGGGGGCACATATTTCTTGGATATTTCCACGACGCCAGAACTCTGTCCACTGCTAGTCTGCGCAAAAAGAAAACGGGGTATTTTGTAACATGCGCAAACTATTACTTCATTAATTACTATCAATAAAATGAAAAATAAATCATAAAAATACAAAAACCATAGAGCTCACCAATTTCATAATGGTTGATGAAAGTAAATGATACAATACTGTTAACGATTTTTCGCCAGTGCAAAGTAACACAATAACAAAAACATGTTAGCCGTACTAACAATACCATGTTTGCTTTGATGTTGTCACAATCGAAGCTTTTCGACGAAAGCTAGTGCATTGTTTTAGGTTTTAAAATGTTTGCAGTGCTGTAAAAATGTACCTATCTTTTACTTCTACCGTTTTTGCTCAAAATTTTACCAACCAATACTGCAAATGTTATGGTGGGTTTTTTTTTTTGGGGGGGGGGGGGTTGTTAATCTACTTACCTTTGTGTTGATTTCTGAAGGAACCAATGCCAAGGCTTCATCGCTATCAATGTTAGACGTCAACGGTGCTGTAAAGTAAAGACAACAAAGGACCTTAAAAACTTAAAGACTGTCACCTAGAGGAAGCATGAGGGTATAGAGATATCGAACCAATCTGCATGGCTAATCTGATGGAATACAGTTGAGGATGGTACACCAAAATTACTATAGGGCCTACATTTATAACGTTATGTCTGGAGAATAATTCTTAGGAAGCCATACTGTACACCAACTAAAGTAGGTCTACATACTTTTTTCTGCGAGGGGCGCTGCATTATTTATCCTGGGCACTACTAGACTGATGCGCTTTTTTTTTTCACAATACTATGTAAATGAACACATGCATCAGACTGACTATGGTACTTTACATCATTTTTGCTAACCATCAATTTGATAACACACTCTCAATCCCTAAGGTCAAGGAGGCAAGGGCCCAAAATCTGCCCAGCTTCTGGGATAACAAGACCTTCCGTACAGTGAGCTCAGCGTTTGTCACGAGTATTTACGTATACTCTTTTGAATCGCGCAGATTACAGGCTGAACTAGATTCTTCGCGGTTTTATAACTATAGACCTAGCCTCCATTCTTTTTTGATTTCCATAACAGATCGACTAGGGAAAACCTTTGAAGACAGCCGTCCCTTTTGTTAAACTAGAATGCAAACAAAGATTCTTTGCAGTGAGATACCCCTGCATGGAATTCTCCAGGAGAGGAAGCTGTTTCACCATTTACAGCTGCTGGTTTCAAGGCTGTGTTATGGCGATACACCACACACACCAGAGAGAAAGACACTACCAACCTATATAAATATATATGTATATAATGAAGGGGCAAAACCAAACCTGCACCAGAAGCACTTTCGTAGAACAATCCGTAGCTGAATTGAGCGTTATTATTAAATTTTACGCTTACACGCTATGACAATCACTGGAACTAACGCTGCACTTTTTTTTTTTTGATAACTTGTCTCACATTCGAAGTCATTTCGTACCATGACGTTGTCCAGCACCATCTGATCACGAGGTAAAAGCCCCGTGCCATTACCGGAAGTTAGATTGGGACAGCAAAGACTAAAAAGCTTCTCAGATCGCTCCTGACAATGAAGTGGCATAAATTATGACTTCGAACGTGAGACAAGTTGTCAATAAAGCCATTCAGCCTCAGTCCCAGAGATTGTCGTAGCACGTCGTGAAATTTCATAATAACGCTCCATACAGGGAAGGATTTTTCTACAAAAGTAATTATGACGCAGGTTTGATTACACCACTTCATTATATATATAGTCCTTATCCATGTGGCGCATGAAACAATGCCGAGACCCTGTGGTTATGAAAGCTCCATTTTAAGAATTTTCAAGGAGACCAGAATTTGCCTCCCCAAGTTTGACCAACGTTTTTGACCGAACTTCTGGATATTTTAAACTAGGATTATGGCAGTGAACAACCCCATTCCAGAGGCTTTTCACAACTGTGATAAAACATTAACAAAAAAAGAATAAAAATAGGCCTACTATTTTGTTGTTGCAAAGATGCCGCTCACTACCAGGCTCGTGTCTTTTTTTTTTAAGAAGAGTTGGAACCAAAATGCAGCTCGTGAGCATAGGGCCCAATCGAGTAGAATAAAAGTAATGCTTTTAAAGAAGTAGGCTAGGACTTTAAAAAATATGGTGAAACATTTGTAGTGTAAACTGTATCATGTTGCATCTGCCTACGTACTTAGATTCCTACACTAACTTTTGGATTTAGTGTTTGGATTCATCAACAACAAACTTTGTAATGTAGCTGAAGATAAAGTATGCCGATATAGATGAAGGCAGATAGGATCTAAAAAATCCCATGAAAGATGCCACCCACGAGAAATCCCTTCTTGTAACTTCTTCTGGCCTCGGCCCACCCCTGTACATACATAAAGGGAACGGCCCCAGAAATGTACTCGTGCTCATGTGGATTGTGGCATGTAAAAAAATTCTAGGTATTTTCTAGCAAAACTGCCCATCTGCAACCAGAGATAACGTTAGCAGCTAAACAGGACTCTAATTTGACTACCAGTGAAAGTGTACGTGAAGGCAGGCATGATGTTTTGTGCAACCTACGACTCACGAAAGTTATGATACCCACCCTAAACTGATCCTAGGGAAGTCGCCATGTCTCCAAAAAGTGTCGGCTTTTGAAAGTATGATAGTGGTATCATTCAACCACGAAAAGGCTGCCAGGTTAGCCCTATTAAACATCCAACTTGGTGCATTGCCCTCTTCTACGACTGCTGATACAAGTTAACCTGTCAGATGGCTCCGGCAATAACATTTTAGGATCTTTACGATACTTCCTGCAATTCCTTACACGACAACCATCAAGTGTTCCTCACCCCTGATAAAATCCCCTATTTTGTACAAAGTCTGTGTCTTAGTCGTAAGGACGTCACTTGTCAGCCTTTTTCACCAATTAAACCACCCATCCAATCCATCAAAACTCACCACCATTGGAGGCAGATTGGCACTTCTAATACACTACAAACCATGAGCAAACTTGACAGAACGTTCCAGAAGTGTATGCTGAGTTTTGAAGAACATGATGGATCTAACCTGTTTACAACACTGTTTGGTTTTCACGATCAATCGGCATCGCTGTTTTGTTAAGCACCGTAAACAGGACAATCAATCCTCAGCACACACACCTACCCAAAATAAAACACTGTCCGTGTGCAAAGTAAGTATAGTGGTGGTGGTGGTCGTCTATGGAACTGACGTTACAATTTTTCGTTAACCGTCAATAGCACAGACAAAATTTCCGCGATGTAAACAAACGAGCGTTCATGGAAATAACGCCACCGTTACACGCTCCTTACCTGAAAGTTCCGTAATCTGCTGTTCGTCTAAAGAATTAAAGCTAGGATCAAGTATTATAGGCTGACAACAACGCTGGCAAACGAAATTAACAGTCAAACTCGAATCCTTCGCCATATTTAACGACCCTCTGGGGGCAGCCATCTTTGTGATTGCTTCCAGCATAGAGATAGTAGAGATACACAAGAGATGTACACGTGTATTCGTAAAGTTAAGCTAACAAAGTAGAGGAGGGAGGTGCACTTGATATCACACAAAGTAACAATCGGCTTGTTTCACAGGACCCCTGGTTCAACAGATCAGCGTTGCCATTCAGCGTGGAAACGCCGCTTCGATCGATCCTCAACATTATCCCGGCCAATTGACGAAACAAAATTATTACGTAACAATATATATCTTTCTCTATCTCTATGGAACAGCTCAGTACTGTCGTGGCAGCTGAGTATTTTGAGGCAACTTTTAGTGTATTAAGGTTAAGAACTTTGGATTTTTACCCGTGTCATTTAAGGAAATAGCCTCAAGAGCCGATGAACAAATTCATTTTTATTTGTCATCGTCTACTTCAAGTAAGTAGCGTAGAGATTATATTAAGTCCTTATAATCGCTGCTGAAGGCAGTCCCGAGAGCTGCTGCCGTCTGGTGACAGTAATATAAAACATATACTTTACTGCTAAGGTTGGTTGAGACAGAAACGAAAGCTGCCAAGAAGGTTTCTTGTCAGATGACCTTCTATGATGTAATTTCGTGTAGTTTAAACTGTAATCTATATTACGTCACTAATAACATTTGTAATAAACTATGTGAGTAAGAACACGTTTTAAACTTCGCCGATGTTACCATAGACGTAAGAAGCATACATTAACACATTCTTTCTCTATCTCTATGGAACAGTTCATCGATGACGCCGTAGCTGCGGCTTCAAGAGGGTTTATAGTGTGTTGTTAGTGTATTAAGTCTAAGAACCTTTAATTTTACGCGTGTCAATTTAGGAAACAGCGTCAGGAACCGATGAAAGAGTTCACTTTTTTCCCTACAGCATTATTTCATTTAAGTAGCGTAGAGATTATATCAAGTACTTAGAAACACACTTGGCGACACCTCTGAGAGCTACTGCCGTCTTGCGACACTAATGCTAAACTATGCTTTATAGCTTAAGGTCCATTGAGATAGAAATAAACAAATGCATGAATACTTTGGAGTAGACGGCTTTTTAAGTTTGTTTGTTGCCTTAGGTAGCATGTGTTCCGTTCAGTGACGGCGCCAGGAATGGGCCAGGGTGGGCCATGCCCCCCCACCCCAAATTTTCTTCCCAATTTTGATATTTTTATTGGACAACTCCACCCGTACGTCAACTGGAGAAATATGACAGTTTGCTAAACGAGTCCTACACGCAACAGAGGCTCTGTATCATACCCGCAGCTGCATTTAAGGCGTCGGACGATGGACAAAACAGTGTGGTGTGGCATGGCCTTAAGAGGAGATTAAGGTGGGAGAGCTGGTATGAGGGATACTGGGGGAGTGTGCTGCTGTTTACGGCAATGGCTAGGGCTTTGAACACTCGGGCGATGGAGTGGAAAGCGGGGGAAGATGTCACCTGTGGCATCTGCGGAGAGGGAGAGGAAACGATGGAGCGTGTACTGATTGGCAGGGCCGGATTAATAATGAGGCAGCTGCGTCAGTCCCCAGGTAGTTTAGGAGCCCCCATGACTGCTTAATTTTTTTTCAATTTCGTTTTCCAAATGGTGATGTCGTGGGTTTGTTTATGTCATGTTTGATTACGTTAGACTAGCAGAACTACCCATTTTCGCTCGGGTGGAGTAACTTTCCCCATTACTAAAAATTTACCCTTAAATTATAACAAAGAAGTGATTCTGTCGCCATCCCAAACGGGAAAAAAATCTTTTAGGTTAGATTAATGCATAATCCTAACACAGTAGAGAGCTGGGTTCGGTGTATCCAGAAACGTGGTCGCCATTTTCATGTTTAAAAAAAAGCTGTTGGTCTTTCAGAAATTTTAAAATTTCTTTTTTTTTTGTGGGTCACCTCCCTAATTGCCTACCCTGTTTAGATTGAGGCCCCTGATACAACCTAAAGCCTCGGGTACCACACTGTCTTAATCCAGCCATGCTGGTTGGTTGCTGGGGGCTGGAGGACCTTAGGATTACCTAAAGTAAAGATCAGAGTAAGGATTCTAAAGTAACCCCTGGATGCCCCAATCATCACCATAATTTTTTTACCAAATGAAGTACTGGTTACAGCTGTGACCTTAGTAAGTAATTTCTGTTTTATGACTTTCTGCTGATGGCTTATTTCCAAACTACTTAGTGTAGGACGTTAGCTTGGTGTTGGGACGTGCGTTAAAAAAATATGACGTTGCTTTGAGGCACACAGGAGTTACAGTAGGGATCTTTCTCTGTAATACTTAGCCAAAATCAGCTAGGTGCACGTTATGTACAGCAACCGTTTTTGTAATGAAATGAAACTAGCAGAGGACGTTAGCTTGGCTCCGTGGCATGCACTAAAAAAATATGGTGATAATTGGGGGCATCCAGGAGTAGGTTACAGCCTTTTCCTTTCCCATAAACAGCCAAGACCAGCTAGCTGCACTTCACAAAAAAAAATTTATTCAGATGCCAACCCCTTTTTTTTTCCATAAAATGAACGTTTAGGGCTGTTTTCTCCATGATACCCATCACACAGCTAAAACCAGCTAGGTGCACTTCATGAAAAAATTTATTTAGGTGTCAAACCCTTTTTGTAATGAAACGAAACTAATGCAGGAAATAAATTTTGATCTGTGGTATGCATTAGAAAAATTATGGTAATGATTTGGGCCATCCAGGTGTAGGGCCCTTTTCTCTTGGATACTCAGCCAAACCGTCTGTGTGCATTTCCCAACAGTGGCATGTAGACCGTAGAGTCAGACTGGCAGGTGCCTGGAGCCCACCTGTTTGGGGCCCTGACCCACCCATCAAATGCAAACGAACTCTTAAAAGCATTGCTGAATATATTGGGTCTAAAGTTAAGCACTTTGCATAATTTTAAAGTAGATTTTCAAAAAATTTCTCAACTTCTGTGGGGTATCCCCCCAGATCCCCCTGGTTTAACCACACTATAATCAATACCCCCCCCCCCCCCCCCCCCCCGGGGGGCCTCCCTATAGTAGTGTGTCAGGGACCCACCATAGTCTGTAGACGTCACTGCTTCCCAAAAATATTAGCAAAGGCGGTAGTCATTACTGTAAAGTTTGACCTCGCTCTCCCGTGTTAAAGTTGAAATTTCGATGCCGTCTTTCAACATTTTCTGCTAAAATTTGGGGTATGAGCTTAGTAGGACTTGGCTAATACGTGAACCAACTTTTATTAATTTCCAAATTGTCAGGTTGGAGATCTGGACTTAGGCTGGAATCATGAGTTTCATTTTTGTCTTATGCCGTGATTGACGACTTCTTAGGACACGTTTATTTATTTATTTCTTTATTTCAAATTAACAAGGTTTCCAAAAGAAATGTAACAATAGTAAATATAATACTTTGTAACGAAAAAATTATACACAAGCAACAAAAACAAGCCAAAACGAGGTAAATATCAAAAAGACAGAAGCAAAACAAAATGTCCAGAAAACATCCAATAAATGCAAAATAGAACAAGCTGGGAAGTACCATCACTCATAGCCTAATCATCATAAAAGTATCTTAGGTCATCAGTAATATAGCAATCAAGTGCATTTTTGAAAGAACAAACTTGGTTATGTGTAATAACAGTTTCCAGAAGCGAGTTCCATAACCCGATAAGTCTATTAGTAAAAGCATTTTTAACAGCATTGAGATGAGGGCGTGTAATCCTTAGCTTGTAGGAAGAACCCCTTGTATTGTACAATGAACAGTGGCTTTCAAAAAAATCATCTAAAAAAGGAGGTAACATGTCTTTAATAATCTTAAACATCACGATTAGTCCAAATCGCTGTCGTCTCCAAGTGAGAGATGGCAACTTAAGGACTCTTTAAGTCTTTCGGCAAATGCCCCAGATTAGTAATACGTTTAGTGACTCTCCTTTGTGTATTTTCAATATTTTTTGTTTATCCTTGATAAATAAGGGTTCCCAAAATGGGATCCCATATTCTAGAATAGGCCTAATTAGTGTCTTAAAGAGCACCAGGTATACAGATCTACATCGACTAACAATAGTATGATTAAGAATATACAAAACAGAATTTTCCTTAGCAGCAATCATATTAGCATCTTCAGTTGTTCATCGATAACTATACCTAAATCTCTAACATTATTAGTAGAAGAAATGGGTATATGGCCTAGGACATAATCATTCCACGGGTTAGCAAACCCAACGTGCACAATGCAAACCTTATCCACATTAATAAGCAGTTTCCAAGTGTGACTCCAGTCAAGTGCCTCTGAAACAAAGTTTTGAGCAGAAAAAAACAATCATTCGAATTATCTTACATTATAAACCAAAGTCTCATAGCAGAAATGAAGCAACCTCAACGACGACCCCGGAAGGGGAACAATGAAAACGTGCAAGTGTGTCTTGAAGTTTGGCTTGAAGTTCAAACTGGGACGTTGTTGCACTGAAAGGAAGTTGAAATTGGCACATTGTTGCCTCGACTAACAATTTGGTCTGCGCGGTCATCGCAAAGGCATGTCATGTACGAAGGACAGTTATTTTTCGCACGCTGCTGGGAGTGGGGAGGGGCCTGAACGGGGAATGCCCGTTCGTGAGGCAGTGCTTACGTTACACCCACTATTTGACGGAAAGGGGGAGTGTTACACAAAGCAGAATTTACTATTGCAGTGAACGATCATGCAGCACCGAGCAAATACTGGGAAACAACCACAGGTCAAACAAATTCCCGGGCGAAGCCGGGTATGATGCTACTTAAGAATAAAGGCTGCTTTAGTACCATCTGCGAATTTGGCTATTACACAGGCTACTTATACAGGTAAGTCCTCAGATTCACAAAAATCTTGAATATACATAGAAAATAGCAGGGGGCTGAGGACGGAACCTTGCGGGACCCCACTCGTCACTTTACCCCAAATAGATTGAAAATTGTTGAGAACAACAGAAATTTCTCTATCACACAGCCAATTCTAAATCCAGTCAGCAATTTTTCCTACTATTCCTAAGACCGTAATTTTACGAATTAATTTTAAATGAACAGTCTTATCTAATGCTTTTTCCAGGTCAAAAAAACACAAATCAATAGTGGTTCCTAAATCGTAAGAATGATAGAACTTAGTGTAAAAATTAATAAGGTTGGAAAGTGTGGAGTGACCAACTCTGAAACCATGATGTATAACTTTAACTTGATTACTAGTTTCTAGGAATTTAGTAATAAAGCACTGCAAAATTCGTTCAAAGATTTTAGAAAAATGGGCAGTTGAACTGATCGGTCTATAATTAAGAGGCTCATGCCGGTCACCTTTTTTATAGACCGAAATAATTAAGGCCTTTTTCCATACTGAATGGTGGTACAAAACACTCTTGTAGATTCTTATTAAAGAGAAAAGTCAAAATCGGTAAGATAATGTTATTTTTATGAATAAATTGACTAGGAATACCATCTGGTCCAGGTTCTGCAACAGGATTTAGTTTAAGAATAGATTGGTTTATCATATCATTAGAGATTAGTAACTCATTAATAGATACATTGGAAAAAGGCTCAATTTCTGGTACTACACCATTATCACCAGTATAAACCTCAACAAATCTACTACAAAGAAGATTACATTTTTCAAGTGGATCAGTAACCACGCACCCGTCAGAACTCTGAAGTGATCCAATGTGTTCACGATACACACACGATTGTTTTGCATGTTTAAAAAAAGGTTTAGAGTTAAACCTAGATAACTGTGCTAGGGAGAGTTCATACTCAGCTTTAAGTTTTTTGGCAGTCACACTGACCTCTTTGTTGACTTTAGAATAACAATCAAAATCGAGTACATCTTTAGTGATACGCCATTTGCGCCAAAGTTAATGTTTGGTTTTGATTAGTTTAGTTATTTTGTAGTCCATCCAAGGAAGCTTGTGATTGCACGTAGTAAAGTAAGTACGGCATAAACTTAGTTGTTCAAGCCAAATGTCATAGAAAGTTCTCCAAGCTTGGTCTACACCAAGAAGCTCCCAATTGATGGAAAAAAGGTCTCAACAGACTAAACCATTTGTCGTAGAAAGCTGGTTCTTAGCTCATTTGAAAGATCTACTTCCAGAGGTGTGCCCTTTATAGAAATAGAAATTTCAATTGGTCGTCCCATTCCGAAATTACAGAGAGTGGTGTCCTTACTTTATTGGAGCCGCAATCCATGGCTCTGCGCTCGCTCTATAGATACAAACACCAATGGAAACACAAACGTAATCACAGGGCCCTAAACTATCCGTTTTATTGTATTAGATAGATTTTATGCAACAATGCCAATCAGCAAATGCCAGACGCAAGACATAGACTGTAGATTAAACAAATACTAATAATACTAGTGAGCCAACAATTAACCCGCACTTTAAAAAAACGTAAAGAGGAAGCATTATCCTCCATGAAAGAATAATTGGTGCTGAATTTGGGCATACAAGGATGAGTTTGTGGTGATTTACTTTCAGACTAGTTGTTCCCTGGCGTAACATACGCCGGTCTACCTGATGCCCGCTGCTTCAACTCGGCTCTAACAGGTTTGTTTCTAATTGTTAGGGCGAATATCCGTTCTCATTGTCGGCCGCCGGCCCTTTTTCTTTGCTACCGTGGGTAGAAAGAGCGGTGGAGGGAGGGCGACGCAGCGATTTACCTAGGGACCCAGGGTATCTCGTGCTCTCTTGTTCCCCGGGGCTGGCCGGTTGCAGTGTGAAATGTATAGACGGATTGTAAGTTTAGGTCTTTAGTCTTAAGTAGTTTTAAGTAGTTTTAGAGAGAGCTCATGGTGTTTTAGGCCGTTACGCTCTGTAAATAAAATAAATAAATAAAATAAATAAGAGCCGCTCGCGTCTTGCTGATTATTGAAGCTTTGTTTAATCCTGATCCCTAACAATCCTTTTAGCTCTGCTCCTGAGTAAAGTTTGCTCCTAAGCGAAATAAATATATAGATGTGCAAACTAGAGCAGGTAGGTGCAGTGCCCCCCCCCCCCCAAAAAAAAAAAAAAAACAACCCCTTTTTGTAATGAAATGGAACTATTGTACGAAGTTACATTTTTAGTGTCCTGCATTAAAAAAATTATGGTGATGATTGGGACAATCAGGGTTTCCTTTTAGGCCTTTAACTTCGAAATACACCAGCCAAGACCAGCTCGGTACGCATCTCAAACAAAAAATTATTTAGGTGCCAACCCCTTTTTGTAATGAAATGAAATTATTGTAGGAAGTTTGCTTGGCTCTGTGGCATGCAGTAAAAAAAATGGCTCAGTAGAATTAAAAAAATCGATACCGAAATAACAGGAATGCTTCCAGCTATGAAATTGGATGAATGGGTGCAGTACAATACGAACTGCGTACCTTTTATGGTTTGAAGCCTGGGGAAGTAACGGGGAGGGCGCGTAAGTACGAAAATATTGGTATAACCATTGTTAGTATTGTCGGCATCGTCTCTCATCGGACGGCCAAAATTTGGACAATGGCAACGTGCGTAACGATTTGATTTGATTTGATTTATTCATACGAGAGCACTACATGGGCTTAACCCCTTACGCTCTACTCTACGAGCTAACTGTAATGCTGTGTGTAATGACTTGTCTGCCTAGACACACACTAGGAATGCGATAAATCTAAACAACGTACATACATTACAGTTGGTTTATTTTTTGTGAATTGGACGTGAATACAATTTCTTTGCAACGTTGTTTAGATTTATCGTGATACACTAGTGTGTGTCTAGGCACGTACGTTAGTATGCACGTTCTCATTGTCCGAACTTTGGCCGTCCAATGAGAGACGATGCCGACAATACTAACAATGGTTATAACAATATTTTCGTACTTACGCGCCCTCCCACACCAACCCCGTTACGCCCCCAGGCTCCAAACGATAAAAGGTACGTAGTTCGTATTGTACTGCACCCATTCATCCAATTTCGTAGCTGGAAGCCTTCCCGTTATCTCGGAATTGGTGAATAATCAACCTATGGGATTTAACATGGGATGAGGGCCAAATTTTGCATTGAAAGCAGCTTAGCTGGCATTCCTACACGAGTTAATTTTTGTCAGGTGGGTCATTGCTCTCGATTTCAACACAATTTAAGCTTTTGTACCGCATTATTATTTTTCCCCAAGTATTTCAAAGGGTTTCAAAGGGTTCTGTCCGAAGCCCTAAGGCCCCAAGTATTTGAAATGTGTCCAACTATGCTTCAAGATATAAGACACTGACGCTATGGCGTCGCGCTACAATGGTTTACAACCTCAGGGGAGTTTTTAAAGTCAGCGGCTTGCGACTTGCTTGCAAGCGGAAACGCTGCCCGTTTGTTATTTCAATGGGAAAGCGTTCCCCGCGGCCAAGCGACTCGCAAGCCGCTGACTTTAAAAACATCCCTCTCGACAATTGCATTGGTGTGAGGTTTGTTGCCTAACTTGGAGCGATACATTAGCGTGTGTCTAGATCTTTCTCTATCTCTATGGAGCACCTTAGCCCTGTTGCCACAGCTGAGCGTTTCGAAACTGTCTCTACTGTTTTTAGTGTATTAAGGCTACGAACCTTGAATTCTAAGCGTGTCGTTTTAGGATACATCATCAGGAACCGATAAACAAGTTCATTTTTTTCCTGTCAGCATCTTTCATCATCAAAGGATTTCATCTACGTAGCGTAGAGATCATATCAAGTACTTATAATCGCCGTTGGAGGTATCCTCGAGAACTGCTGCCACCTTGCGACTCTAATATAAAACTTGAGCTTTAAAGTTAAGGGCAATTGAGACAGAAATGAAGTCAGGCCAGAAGCTTCATGCTGCATGCTAGACTTATGCGCTCAGTACCGCCAATGAAGAAGCGGGAGGTCCGCCATTGTTCAGGCAAAAGCACCGATTAGCACAGTGGTTCCCAACCATTTTTGCAGTATGTCTCCCAATTAGGACTAGCAGGCAATGGCGGCCCCCTCCCCCAAAAATAAATTAGCTCTGCCGTCTCACAACGAAAACAGTCAATAATGTGAGTTCAGAAGTGACTAGGAAATGGTTTCGTCAGGAGGAATTCTTTGTCTTATTGTCACTGATTATAAGATTGTAGGTCTTATAAGTCCAGGCCAACGACACCTTTCCATCGCGATTTTAATTCTAGCAGCGAGAATGCATAGGCTATTCATGGCGTAAATGCGCCCCGTATACCGCTTCAGCAGCGGCTCGCGCCTTCCCTGCAGATGCTCCGCTCCTCCCAAGGGAGGCCCGCCTCACCGGTTGGGAAACGTCGGCTGAACCACGCTAAATCACTCAATTTTGGTACTTACCAACTTAGATCGTCATCGTCGACCCATTTCACGCCATACTATCCGGGAAAAATGTGTTTGAACATCGGAGTAGAGTAGGGTTTGAAGTTCTCCAAACAGGATGATGATCTGCGTCGGTTAGTAAAAAAATTGCGTGATTTGGTGTGCATAATTACCGTGTGATATTTTACACTGTTTCCTCTCTAATTGTACAGTTGAATTTGTATTAAAAAAATGGAAAACTGTCATGGCTGAGTAATAAGTTGACTGGTACGATCCAGCGTAAAAGAATATCAAAGGAAATAAACTTAAAAAGCAAAACAAATCTATATCATGCAAGAAGAATGACAACTTCTTAATTCTGATATTGTGAAAGAAAGCAAAAAATCCAAATATGAATGTGACGTAAGCCTAACACTTAAGTGTAAGTCTGAACTCCAATTCCAGGAAACAAGGATTGTGACATGCCAGCCTCCTTGCACACGTATACATGTAAGCTACATCACTAATCAAACAAACAAAATGGTTGGATATTTCACACACGCACACCAAAAAAACACAATATTATTATACAAGTCGGTTGGTAGCAGACCGGGGTTGGCAGCAGACACTTCCTTTTTTTTAATATATTTTATTTACAAATTAAATTAACTGGTGAATTTAAATTAAAAAAAATTAGTTTAACATTAACAAACACTTATAATTTAGATTTGAAAAGTTTTGTTGCTTACTTTTCAAATGGCGGAAGATTCAGATGACGTTCCTGAATTAACTGAGAATTAGTTTTAAATCACGGTGGCGATGGGCTACAAGGAAAAGAGCTAAATCAAATTAAACCGCCAACTATTCTTCAATTTTAATTCTTTGCTCGGTTTTTCTGGAAATTAATTGTTATCAGACTTCAACTGACGAAAACTTGTAAGGAAAGCTTTTTCCGTACAAATTTAGCTGACTTTTCGGCTATAACTATAGCAAGAACACACAGTCGGACCTCAAAGGTATACGGCCATTTGTGAACATAGTGAATTTTTTTTTTCAGTTCTGAATTGGTTAGACGTTGAAGTTGAGTTTGCGTCCTTTTGGTTGGGAGGCCGGGACTCTTGACCACTGGGCTGCTATTGCTCCGTTTGTTTGGGGTGTGTTTGACCCCTCACAAACTTCGCATTGTGTGTTGGGCTTTTAAAATAGGGCCTTCTCCTTTTAGAGGTAACTGGTAAGGCGTTGGCATCCCAAACGTGTCTCATAACTAAGATGTCTGTTAAATCATGGCGTTGACGGTCTAAGGCAGCAAATCAATTTTCAGTTTAGCAACTTACTGTACACGATTTTCGCTCAGTTCATTGGTATCATGAATTCAAGCTAGAATCCTTAACAAATTAGCTTTATACATATTTAGTTAACTTTTCTGCATTAACTAAGACAGCTTTTAAATATTATGGAGGTGATGAGGTAGCAACAGTAGGACTACTGGCAAACAAAACGGCAATTGTATTTTGACCTTTTTTCCCCGAAATTTTTACTAATTTTATGTCGTCATGTAGATTTCGTCTTCGGGCTGTTCCCCGACGGGAGGGCAAGGCTTTCCCGACGGAGGGGGGGGGGGGCTCTCTCCCCCCCCAGTCCCCCCCCCCCCCCTGTGGCGCCACCCCTGAATTGCACACCTTTTCTGGTTCACAGCCTGGGGGGTATAACGGGAATGGCGGGGGCATGACGCGTAAATACGAAAGTATTGTTATAACCATTGTTAGTATTGTCGGCATCATCTTGATTGGACTAGGGCCGTAGCTACCCAGCCGTAGCAACTGCCCCCCCCCCCACCCAAAAAAATTTCGACGGGGCGTACAAACGATACTTTGAATAACGTAAAAATTATGAACTTACCTTTCCTTCTCCAAAAATTCTCTGTTCTTTATGGCTTGTCCATATTTTATTAATACCACACTACAGTTTCGGCGGAAACAACTAGCTATTCGTTTTTTTGAATAATTTTTTCAGATTAATTTAAACGGCAAAAATGACCAACCACGACAACTACGACGAGGGACGGTAGATACAGCTATGCAGCGAAGCCCAACCTAACAGAACGATGGAGCCAATAGCACGTCGTATTAACCAGAATGAGTCCTGCTTTGGTTTTAGTTACCATCCCTGCCTGATGAAAGCCTGATGTGTGCCTGATGTGTTTTCTTTTTGGACAGACAGCATTAAAAAATAAAGCTGCAAAACCTAACGAAAACAAATAAACAAATTATGTGGCTTAAAGGGGGAAAATATATGAACCCATTTTTTCCCCCCTTTTTGAGAGAGTGTTGATGCGATTTATCGACTACTTTTCCATGATGGCTTTTAAGCCAAAGAACTTAAACAATTGTTGTACCGAATTTTGTGCCATTCTGCAGGTACGACACTGATCATGGAGTCCTAGGTGGCCAAATTCTTACCGCTCCACCCCCTCTGCCTTCTAACACTCACCGCCACATTATTCTGAACCACTAAGGTTCAATTCCAGATTCGAAGTTGGCCGCAAGCGTCGAAGTGATATACCCCTCAGGATGGAAGAATTATTTTGTAATTTACAGCAGGATGAAAAGTGACGGTCTGACTACTTTTTTTTTCAGCAACGGCCTGCTAACGCAAAATTCATGGTATTTTTTTTTCTAATTTACGAAAGACTAAACATAAATAACCCGGCAAAATATTACTTTGCTTCCGATCATTGTTGGTGCCTGTATTTACAGTTAAATTTTAAAAACCAACAAAGAAACTCGGATTGTTCTAATGGAATATTTTCTAGTGGAACAATTCACCAACAACTTAGTTTAATCGTATGCTGCATCACGCATACCTGATCGGCTTTAAACTTGAATACTTGAAGAAATAATTTCCACAAGAGTCAATGAGATAAAATATCGGAAAACGTTAACAAATCGTATACTTCTCATACACAAAAATAAAATGAAATGAAGGTGCATTTTTCTTGTGTACAATGAACAAAAATTACAGCAAAAAACAAATACAAACAAATTCTACCTATTTTCTTCATGGTTTAATAGGCGTGAAAATGAGTGTGCAATACGATTCTAAACAGTCCTGCTGTAGACAAGAAATCAAAATTACTCTTATTATTACACGCGTTATTCTGTGGTCTTTAGGAAGCAAGTTATCTTTCATATATCTCTTTGCATGTTGGTGGCCTTTAGATCACAACTCAGAAAGCTTGAACCAGTTCTAACCTATGACTGGGCTTGAAGCCAGGGTCCACCCCGCGGTAATGCATTGATTCAAGTGCCCGGTCTAATACGCTGGAATTCCTGGGTTTGCATCCCTGTGGGGCAGTTTTTCTTTTTCAGACTAGTATATCTCAGGAGCCTCGTCTTGATCCTGACTTTGCACTTTTTAAATTCTCTGACAGTAACTAACGATTTTCTGATTTAATTTTCAAAATAAAAGTTCGAAACAAATTGTGAAATTGCAGAGAGATGAACTGTTCATTTTTAGGTTAATCTTTGTCTATTTCACTTTCCTACCACCTACAAGCCATATTAGCTGGAACGAAATAATGGAGGACCCATAAGACGCGCCGGAGTGTTCATGATAATATCGCATTTTCCATCTCTCGTTCTGGGTGGGGACTTCATGCTGCCAAATATGGAACTAACTACTGGTACTAACTATTTTTGGGGATAACCCACGTTGAAAATACACTGTATCGGTTTTAGAGAATGGTGAAGGGCCATAGATAGCCACGAAGGGGGAGGGAGCCGGGGAGAAGAAACCAAGTTCGATTTTCTTTTTAAAATTACTTTTTTTTTATCGTTCACGTTTAAGAGTTTTGGACTGTACTTTTCTTTCGTTGTGATTGGGAAGGAGCGTAAAACTGGGAGGGGGCGTTAAATTACCAGTTTGCCCTCCCAGAAAAAAAATCCTAGGATTTGACGGCCAAAATTCGGACAATGACAACGTGTGTACTGAAGTGCGTATTTAGACAAGTATCTAGACACACGCTAGTGCCGTCACACATCTAAACAACGTTGCCAAAGAAATTGTGTCTATGTCCAAATCACGAAACACAAACAAAATGACAAAATAAAGGCCAAAACTGGTAAAGAGGGGGGTGGGGGGGGGGGGGGGATGAGGCTTAATGGCGCGTCTTTGGTGGTAAAGAGGCCACCAAATTGAGAATGGCTCTGCCACACAAAGGGGTGATATGACTAAATAAAAAATAAATTTAAAACATGAAACCAAAACAAAAAACTGATAAAAAAAAACAGGCGAGTAAGTTGAGAATGGTTCGGCCTCTCAAAAAAGTAATATGAAATTAAAATATTAGAAAAATTACTACTCAAGCCATTGTTGATGTGGCACTTTATTACACATCTGCAGGCTGGTTCGGTTGAGTCTAATACACAATTAAAAAAAAAAAGTGATAACCAAAAACCAAAACTGGTAAAAGGAACCGCCAAGTTACGAATGGTTCGACCCTTCAAAGGAGTTATATCAACATACCAAAACATTCGCCAAGTTAATCGCACCGAATAATACTTTGGATGTTAAATGAAAACTAGAACATTCCGAAAGTAGCAATATTCTAGTTTTCATTTAATTTTCAAACTATTAGTCTGTGCGATTAACTTGGGAATGTTTTGGTATGCAGATATCACTCCTTTGAAGGGCCGAACCATTCGGAACTTGGCTGTCCCTTTTACCAGTTTTGGTTTTTGATATAACTAGTTCAGCCATCGCCAGCGTTATTTCACAGGAATTAAAGTTTACGTACGAAACCCGTATATTCCTACCAGGTCATTCCGCAAACAATGTAGACACGGACTTCACTACGGAAGAGATAAGAACTGATTTTATATTGGATTATTGTCCGTTCAGTGAACAGGACTACAAAAATTAGTCTATAGACTCATTGTGATGTTCCCCGCCACGGAAATCTTTAGTAAAAGGCGAAAGATTTATTCTTAGTGTTGACGGGAAACCAGAGTTAACTCAAAGACGCATTTGTCAAATCGCCCGGTTCAAAACTGGAACCTTAATAGTAGTGGTGATAAACACACATTAATACATATTATTAATTTCTACTTTAATCTGTAGGCATATCCTTTATATTTTTAAGAATAAAACTATTTATTCCATTATATCTCTTTAAATTGGCGCCACTGTTTTCCAAAACTATTCAAAATTAACTGAAATATAGCTGATAAAGAGTGATGCTTTATTTCGGTGAAGTTCTTCATGGCGCGGAGAGAAATTTCAAGGCCACTTGAGGCAGACACGCTTTCGCCGTCTTCCCTCCTCCAACCATTCCACGTCTCTTCTCACTTCTTGATTGTGTCGCTGATTTGGGGTGTCATAAGGCTCTCGCTGGAATTAGTTGTTCGATGAATTGAATGAGGGCTCGTTAGGTTTTCTTTTTGTTTGCTGCGGTCCTGGCAACGCATCCAAGATAGGCTTGAAACAGTAACGGCCCAACCTGAAATCGAAACACGGGGGAATTTTAACAAAAACTCTACCCGTTTTTTTCCCCCGCCGCCTTAAGAAATACTGTCCATAGAGCAAGTCAGGGCGTGTTTCATTACTTCGTTAGCCGCGCGAGAAATGGCAGCACAATACAAACACCCACCCTCGGTACATATTACCGAATCGAAAGCTAACTTTCTAGAAATCGGTGCAAAAAACTACATAATCATAAAGCCAATAAAACTGTATTAAAACCGATATTGTGTCAGTATTTTATTAAACGTGTGTATTGTGGGTTTCTGTATATCCAAAGATGTAATTCTAACATTGAGTAGCGCTAACTTGTTACGACGCTTGCGGACACAAGTTGCCGACGGTGTCCTGTGTCCGCTTTTTGACTGTTATGCATCTTCGACACACGGCCTTGAAGCTGGTGCTCTGTTTCCAGCACGGAGGCTCGTCACCAGTGTAGAGAGAAGATAATCAAGATACCTTGGCTCGTCACAAAATGCGAGTGGGCCAGCGACATGTGCCAGCCTTTTTGTGACGAGCTCCTGTGCTACGGATCATACAAAATAATGTAGTTTAGAATCTAGTCTGTATTAGGTCACTAATGATGTTTGTAATAAACTCTGGGTATGACCACTTTTAATGAATGAAGCATCGCTCTTTCTCTTTCTCTCTCTCTAATCATCGACTTCCGAAGAGTTATTAATAGTATATATAATCTTTATCTATCTCTATGGAATAGCTCAGCGCTGTCGCCGTAGCGGGCTTCGAGTGGATTTTTAGTGTATTAAATATAAGTACCTTGAATTTTACGCGTGTTATTTTAGAAAACAGCATCAGGAATCGATGAACGAGTTCTTTTTTACTTCCTGACAGCATCTACTTCACATAAGTAGCGTAGAGATTATATTGATTCACCGTTGGAGACATGCCGTGAGCTGCTGCCACCTTGCGAGGCTAATATAAACCGTACACTTTACAACTAAGGTCGGTTGATATAGAAACGAAAGACTCCTATAAGATTTCATGTTAAGATGGCCTTCTCTACTTGTTGGAGAGCTGAGATTGCAGCGTTTTTCGCGTCTTATGATTTTTTGATCTCACGCAGCCGTGTATTGCTCTTTGTTACGTTTACGTAAATTAATGTGTTGATTTTGATAGGCATTCAGTACGAAATTATTTGTTTGTGGGAGTTATTTGGTCTGTGTTACGCGATGTCAGAATTGAACGTGCCATGTTTATTCTAACCTTACATTTTTACGTACTGTAGTCGACTATTGAACAAAAAAAAAAAATTAGTACCCTTTAAATGAACTGAATGCGGATGTAGTTTTGCATAAAAGAATGACTTAAAGGCGCCTGTTCGCCGAATGACAAGCTGCATCATCTAGCGCCGTCTACCATTATTTAGTTTCTATAGGCTCCTGGTTGTATGTAGCACTTGATTTCAACAAGCGAAGGAATGCGCAAAGAAATCTCTTTTTACTTAACAAACTAGCCTCGTGTCTCTTCAATTGTTGAATGTAAAGTTGGTGCGTCCACGTGCACCAGGGAGGAAGCGGTCAAGGTTAACGATATCACTGTCACTAGATGGTGCCCACCTAGCGGTTCAAACTCTGCGTTTCAAAACGGTCGATATATAGAAAAAGTGCCTGCAATGTCGTTAGATTTAACTTTACTGCTTGCTTCCTGGTGCACGTCGGCGCACCAACTTCACATTCAATAATTAAGTAGGCACGTGGTTTGTTTGTTGTGTAAAAGAAATTTATTTGTATATTCAGTTGTCTGTTGAAATAAAGGACTTTAACACTTTAACAATGCCACCATCCGGATGGGTTCGAAACATACAATGCGAGTGTTTCGTTGTAAGGGAGGGGGAAGCTGCTGGGGAAGATGATGTGGTGGGAGAGCTTGGGAAGGGATTGGGAGCCAGGACTAGGAAGAGTCTGATTAGGAAAATGAATGCGATCCTGCATGGGGAAAAGGTTCCGGGGAGCTGGAAGAAGGTGAGGATTCACTCCGTTTATAAAGGGAAGGTAAGGATAGGGGAACTCTAGGCCAGAGGCTTTTACGAGTGCAGTATATAAAGTGTTCGTGTGTATACTCATGAGAAGGTTGTGTTCGGACCTTCAGGGGAGGGGAAAGCTGGGTGAGGTGTAGAATGGATTTAGAACGGGGAAGAAACTTGAGGACAATGTTTTAATGGTGACACAGGAAATTGAGGTTGCTAGGAAGGAAGAGAGAAGTCTGTGGGTGGCCTTTTTCGATATTTCGAAGGCGTATGATGGGGTTATACGGGAGCTGCTGTGGAGGGAGCTTCGATTTTAGGAGTGGAGGGAGGTTTCTTAGTATCCTCCAGAGGATTTATGAAGGGAGAAAGTATGTGACCTCATGGGGAAGGGTGCAGTCCGATTGAGTTGTTAGTGAAAGGTGGTTAAGACAAGGGTGCCCGCTGTCCCCATTGTTGTTTTTGTTTTTTATGAGAGGGTTGGAGAAGAAGCTCATTGAGTCAGGAAGGGGTTTTCCCTGGGGAAAAGAGGAAGTCCGCGTTCCGGTGTTGACGTCTGTGGACGATATCGGTTTTCTGGAAGAGAATAAGGAGGGGCGACACCAGCTGTTGAAGGTGTGTGCGGAGCGGAAAAGGTTAAGGGTATGATTAAGAAAGGTGCTCTTTGGGGGTGTAATAGGTATGATACCACTCGGGTGTTATGGAAGGGGATGGCTCTGCCAGGGGTTATGTTTGAGGGGGGTGTTTTGGTATACGGTAAGGCGTTTGGAGGCAGTGCTTTCTAGGGAAGATGGGCATTGGGAGCTAATTGGTTTAAAGCTGGTAAGGTGGTGACGGGGGGAAATGGGCTGGTTTTGTTTTCATTCCAGGGAGGTAGTGGCAAAGATTGGGTGTGATAAAGAGTTAGGGAGCTTGAGGAGGGTTTAATAGTGTGAACAGTGTATCAATACGTGACTGGGTGGTGTAGTACATAACGGGTTGAGGCGACGAAGAGGCTTGCGGGGAAGTTTCTTCAGGTAAGAAGGGAGATTGGTGGGTAGACGGGAGTGGAGGAAGGGGAATAAAGATGTGGCAGTGGAGAGAAGAGCTAGGGGTATGAAAAGGAAGTCGATGACGGTGAAGTATCGTGAGGAGAAGTGAGAATGGGATGGGAGAAATGGTATCTAGGGGATTGGGGAGTGAACTGTTCTTTAGGGTAAGGAGGCTCATTGGATACCAGGGATTTGGGGTGGAGGGCTGGAGGGGAGACGACCTGTGGATATGTGGAAGAGACGCTTGAGCATGTGCTGCTTGGATGCTGGAATTTGGAGGACCTTAGGGGTAGAGAGGAATGGAGGAGGGAGGCTATAGGGTAGGGCAAGAGGGTGCTATTGGGGTGGTGGAATAGGAGGGGTAAGGAGTATGGGGGTGGTAGGGAGTGGGTTAGGGTTGCTGTGTGTTGACGAGGAGGGCACTGCGGCTTCAGCCTTCATCCTGATTCAAAAGGGGGGGCCCATAGCATCATCTTCATCACCATTTTCCACTCCTCGGAACAATAAGATAAAACAAATGTTGTAATTGTAAGTTAATATACAAGCTGTTAATAAATACAAGTTAATATGAAAGTTGGCGGACATTTGGAGTCAGTGTCACACGCTTTAAAAACATTTTGCCCAAAATTTGTGAGGAGACACATCATCTCATACGTGGGCGAATACAAACTTGGTCATTCTTTAGATATTCACCTGGTGGGTTTCTTAATCCATAAGTATTTTCCTCCCTGCACAACTGTTATTTTTGCAGGTCCATTTCTCAAGTTAAAGTGGTACTTAGGTATTTTAGTGAGGTCTCCAATACGAAACGGTAATGCAAAATTTAGTCCTTGAAGTTCAGATTTACTCCAGGTTGGATGTTGCTTGTTTCGTGGTGGTGCTTAGCTACTCTGTTCCTCAACTTGAAACTACGCCAATGGAAAGCTTGCCCACATTCAAAGTTGGTGAAGGAGAAAAGATTTTCACCCATCTTTGTAGGTCCACAAAACTTTCTAAATAGGTACCCAAGCATCTCTTGAAGGCTAATTACAAGCTTAAGACTACTTTGTGTTGCACAGCTTACACAGCACTACTTTGTGTTACTCTCTTCAAGATTCTTTGTATGGGTTTTGGAGGAGAGTACCTCAAGTCAAGATTTAGGCTGTCTACTGTTACAGCTACTAGGGGCCACTCCAAGAAACTGGAACACGCTTATCATGCTCACGAGTGGGCACGACAAACTTTTTTTGCGAGAGTGGTTTCCATCTGGAACAGTTTACCAGAATTTGTGGTCATGTCATCGAGTGTGAACAATTTTAAGAACAACTTTGACACTCATTTTAAGAACTGTGAGGAGTTTACACTTTTCTTCTATAACTAGGGGCTGTGCCGTTTTCTGCGGAGGCTTCTCTCTTTTTTGTTTTGTTTTGCTTCTTGGGTGTGGTGTGTGGTTATGTAATGCCCATTTGGGGCGAGTTAACCAGATTAAAGTTAAGTTAAGCTTCCTACGAGGCTGGGTGTGATTAGTGTTAGACAAGAAGCTATTACTCATACAAGAGAGGAGAGTCAGGATGTTCGTTTCGTAGGTCCTTTAGTGAGCATTAATTTTGTAATCGCTTCTGTGATCATTTTCTGTTCGCCGTCGCCAATGAATGATGTGCTTGTCTTTCGTCACCCCTGTCACAGGTTTCAGACAAATTTAAAATTCTCTATTTCCCTGACATTTCCCGGTTTACCGGGTGCATCCAATGGCAATTTAGTTAGGGAAGCAGGCAGTAGCTAATGTTTTTATTAATATTTGTACGAAAATAATCTAACATCACAAAAAATAGCTGTTCAGAGACTAGTCCAGATGGGACTAAACGCATTTTCATCACTACTGGTACTAGCTTAAGATTTGGTTTACTAACATACTTTAACATATCAAAGGACAAATTAAAATATATGCTACTAGCCCAGGATTCTGTCTCTGAATAGCTATTTTGTGATGTTAGATTATTTTCGTACAAATATTAATAAAAACATTAGCTACTGCCTGCTTCCCTAACTAAATTGCCATTGGATGCACCCGGTAAACCGGGAAATGTCAGGGAAATAGAGAATTTTAAATTTGTCTGAAACCTGTGACACGGTTCGGCTAATTCATGGAACTTATAGATCAGACACAAAGGCATTTTTTTTTATTTCCCTGTTTTTTTTCTCTGATTTTCAAAAAAATTTCTTGTTTTCCCTGAAATTTCCCTGAAATGTTGGCTCAATGTTCATTTTCCCCGAGATTTCCACGTTTTTTCTGAACCCTGTGTCCGTACAGCTTGATGATGTACAAAGGGAGCCATACACACATCAGGTCCATCAACATCACAACAAAGAAGGTGATGCAACAGCTTTTATATAGGTCAAGCTAATCAAAAACCACCACAGCATGTAAAATAATACACACACTACAAAACTAAGTAATTGCACACAAAAAATTCAGTAGCTATTTACCATGAAGAAATAAGCTACCATCCAAACCGGGAACAAACCTTAATAATGTTGAAAAATATTCTGGTTTTGCAAATGTAATCTTAAATGGCCCAAGCAAACAATATATGAACCCAACCCAACCTACAGAACTTATGATTACATAGTATAGTCTTACCTTGCCACCAATAAGCTTCACCTTTTCTTGGTACGAGCTGTGGCCATAAATTGTTTACAAGAGGAAGAGAACCAACTGAGCAAAACCACCAAGTATGAATTCATCTAGTAATGAACTGCGGCTGCTTGAAAAATCAATCTGAATTTCGCATTTGCGTTATTTTACATACAGGTAAGCTCCACATGTACTGGTGTCAAACAATTGAGTCTCCCACTATTTCAAGTCGTGTGACTTAAATTACCCTACCTGTACCTCGTTGGGGTTCAGTCATGATTGTAATGAAGATAACCATCCAACTAGGTACTGGAAGATAGCGGTATTCTTCGATACATCATCCTTCATGAGAAGTACTTCATCAGGAGGTTATTTAAAACATGATGAGGAACAGTGACCATAAACTGTTCGTCATCATGTTTTAACACCTTGGCTACCGGTGATGATAAACTAGACGTCACGATAAACTTCTGACACAGCACAATGACATCTGTATAGCCTACGTCGTATAAAAATTTCAATCACAAGCGCTTCAAGGTGATAAAATTCAACAAGAGAGGTAAAAAACTTACCACCCCCACCACTATGTTTTTGTGTGGTTCAATGGTTTTATTAAAACATGCAGCATGTTGATGTTACATCATTCAGTGTTGACACCAGTGCAAAATCCAGGAAAAAATTCTACATGTAATCATTTATGTTTCATGGCCGTTAAGTTTTTGTAGCATTTTATCCCACATCACAATAGTCAGTACATTACTGTAATCAAATAGCATCACATAGCAACTCGATGTCTAAAGTCTTGATTGCATATGACCTAAATAAAAGTAGTCTTGTTATCAGTACAAAAAAAAGTTGTTAATTTCCACTGATAAAAGTAAGGTAAACCACGCACCATGGCTGTTTGCCGTGACGCATGTAACACGTAACTGGACTAGTCCACTCAGAAGCCGAAGATCCGCTATTCTTGTCCGTCAGTGGCTAATTCATGATGATATCACGCCAAACAGCCGTGGCTCGTGGTATAGGTGGAATACATTTTATTTTATAATTATTTTTCGCTTCCCTCCTACTTAAAGGTACGCCAACTGGAATGTTTTTGTGTAAATCCATCTCCCCTTTTTAAAATTTATTTTAGATGTAAATTTCAAAATAACCTAGCTGGTGCGTATGTGAAAAACACAAAAATAAATATGGCTACAGCTTTACTGCTTCAAGACGGAATCGCGTTCACAAAATAAGACACACACATGAAATTATCCAAATTGATCCCATTAAAGGCTTTTACTTCTGAACCAAAGGGTGTAGCAAGAAACCGTAGTTAACTAAGCCGAGTGTATTAAATGCCTAACTAGCTACAAAAACTGTTCATCATTTCAGGTGAATGATAAATTGTCTTCATTTAAAGCTAAGTATTTAACATATTCAGTTCGTACATTACAAACTTACAGGTTTTCCACAGTCTCACTGACATCCATGTCAGGGTGGATTTAACACGACTGCCGGAGGGTCGAGTAAATACATCCTTTGCCATTTGCGTTCAAATAACTGCTTGAACTGATTATTTTACGAACTTGGTGGTCAGCTTATATTTTTTTAACGTATGATGTGGGAGGGTTGTTTATTTTGGGGACGCCCATGCCAAAAAAAGGTGTCACTACCAGTTCAGGCTGATATTGCCACTTGATCTGTCGTTTGTGTAAGGCGTACACAATGATGTAGCCTACCTGTTTTCGTAGGCTACATCAGCGGCCTATGAAAGCATTTATCAATGTGTTCGTCCAGGTTGTGTTTTTAACTTACGGCAACTTTTTTGCTTCTGTCGTAACAGTTGTGTTGGCGTAGTGTGACATTATTGCTAGTAGTTGTCTGGAACTTACACATGCTGGAATTTTCCTCTCCTTTTCTGCATTGTACCTGGTCACTCATAAAGACTTATGAAGTTATAACACTACTACCGGTACATTAACTTTTATTGAATCGTACAATCTTATGGTACCATCACCTGCAAACACTAAGCTGTCAACAAACATTTCATTAATGTATTCTTGCGTAGAGCCCCAGTCAGCAACGTGGCAAGTACCAGTGTCCATATCGTTACGTCCAGTCACTTGTGTCTGAAGGAAAAGAAACCTGAAAAAAGCCACACAAAAAATAATAATTGTTCATTACACACAAACCTGCAGCCTTATTTCAAATTATATTTTATTATTTTATATTAACACATAAAACTTCTTTCTACTTTGAAACCACAGCATGCACAACAAATGGTTAAACAAAAAAAATTTAAAATTACAACTTGAAATTGTTGGTTTGATTACTCGGATGTAACACACACTAGTCAGATATTAGAAAGACGACGAAGGAGGGTTCTCGACAGTTCTTGTTAAGTGTTGTGGTAAATGCTTATAAACTTAACCGAATCTCATATTGTTGGCAATTTTGTAAACCTTTGCCAACGAATGCTTAACTTTACATTTAGCCATCCATCATAAGGCCGGGAAAACAAGCAAAATTGGTTCTCAGAAACACCAGCGTCAATAATTGCGGGTCTCATCCCTCCTTATTATAGATTAATAAATTTTAAAAAAATTAAACCAATAGTGTACGCTTCAAACTGCGTAAACGTTAGTTTTTCCCCCTCATTTTGGATAGCAAAAATGACATTCTGCCGCTAACAGCCTGATACTCAATGGAACAGGCTGCCAATGGAAGAAAGGCAACCTTTCACGCAAAGAATATCCAGCAACACCTATTAGTTGTTAACTTGGCTAACGTTGCGTATTCCCAAGGGTTAAAATTCTTGATTTCAATTGTGCACAAAATGCTAGTTTAACTGATTTCAACAAATGCAAGGAAAACACCAATTTTGGAGCTCAATAATTTTTTTTTTAACGTTTAGATTCTTACTTTCAGATCAAAAGTAATTGGAAATGAAGCACAATTTACGCAATATTTCAAAAGTGAAAGATGTCAATTATCTTGGCGAATTTTTCATGGTCAATATTTGCTGAAGTTGTAAAATTCTCAGCCGACTATCTTTATAAAGCTTCTTTAGGAATGACTAAATAAGACACCTAATGAAGATAGTCGGTTGAGAATTTAACAACTCCAGCAAAGACTGACTGTCGAAAAAATATGGTTGATATCTCTGCACTTTTGAAAAGTTCAATAAATACTAAAATGAAGTAATTCTGTGATTCTGAATCATTTTTTTTTCTATTATTCTAGCCTACACTATTTATTTATGTGTTGGGTCCATACTCCACACATTAAAACCTTGGAAATTCAGTTTTGTTTCGTGGCTGATGAAATTATGGATAGCAAAATATGCATTTTTCACAGCACTTCATCGCAATTTGTAAGGAATTTCCACAGAGCTAAAAATAATTTTTTTTTAAAAAGTGCACTGCATCGGATTTTCAGAGGTAAGAATAAAAAATAACCTGCCCGCCCACCTCGAATTTATGTTTGAGAAACACGGTATTTATTTCTCGTGATTATTGTGGGAAGCTTCCCGACCCGACAGTTATATCATAATGTGTAGTATTGCATGGTTTTGTACAGATCATGTGAATGTGAACAATAATACAATTAACTGAACAAAAAATGGCTTCGCCGTTTAGAAAAAAAGCATCAGAGCTCCTATCCCTACACTCACAGCTGTGAAGGTACACGAATAAAAACGGATTAGAGTTCACTCGAACGCAACGAACTATAATTTGAACTCCAGTTCCAGGAAACAAGGACTGTTTTTTGCTTAGTGGTTATGTCAGAAAGTAACCGCAGTTTGTGTTTGAAATGTTTGTGTTTGTGTTTAATGTTTAATACAATGAGTTAGTCAACCGCGGCTAGTAACATCCATCTTATAGAAAAGGCTACAACTAGTGAAGCAGTAACAATGTTAGCCTGGTGTTATAACTATACTTACCAGTGCAAGTAGATCTGGCTCACTACTCCTCTTTTACTTGTTTCCAGATTCTGACTATTAGATAAAGTTTCGTGCTTATTTGATGAAATACAAAGCGGTGCAAGTTGGGCGCAAACAATAAATGCTGCACAAGGGGGAAAATTATCAGTGAATTCACTTGTAAAGTTACACATGATTCATTCACCTACTTCAGGAACTGATAGACATAATTACTGTCCACCAACAATTAGTACATTATGGTACATAGGAGAAAAACATTACACAGAAATTTGAAGTTTGCGCGACTCCTCAATAATTGTCACTGACAGATGAGATTTGCATCCCAGTGGGTCTGTCAGTCATGCTGTTCCACTTCGTGTTGAGGAAAGCAGAAAACTCGGGGTCATGATTTGGGCAACATGGTGTGGGTATGCTGGTTCCTGGATGTTCATGACAGGCACACCTCCGCTTCGAAATTGTTGGATTGTTGACATCACTCGGAATGTGCCTTGTTTGATGTGGTGGAATTCAGCAAAAAGCTCATGTTTTTCCAGTCCGTCTGATGCTACACATGATTCGCGGACTCACTGCGATGCAAAGCTAGTCTGTCACTCACAAATAAGGAGTAGCGCAAACTTAAAATTTTTGTGTAACGTTATTCTCCTATATACTTTGAGGGACTACAGTTGTTTTCATTAGTGCCTGAAGAAGTGATAAATCACATGAAACTTTACAAAGTCAGTTCACTGAAAATTCGCCCCTTAACAACAATTCAATTTAATTTGAATGTTTACAAGCTTTTAGTTTGTATACTATGTGACAAGATGAATGTAAGTAATAATGCTAAGAAAAACCAAAGTAGACTCTTTCTCGGAATTTACAAGTTTTAAATAATACAAATATTAGTCTGATAACATACCGTTTTGAATTTTACACCGTGTTTACTTTTCCCTTCTATCCCTAGAATATGTGAAAAATTTGTGCAGTGTAGTATACAGAAACTGTACACAGGCATCATTCAACTCACGATCAAAGTGATAGAATAACATATTAGTGTATTTTGTGTGAACCTTTGCGCTGTACACTATAGAAGTTCACCAAAGAGAAGACAGCAAATCATGTGCTATGTACGAATGCTATATGCTAACCATTCTTTCGTTTGTGCGTATTTCA
>JAHWFP010164178.1:87719-111428 GCA_023313725.1 Lithobius niger
ATGCGTGCTCCGTTATCATGAATGCTCAATTTGCATGCAATAAAATGATGTCACACCGTCCTACAATCATCATATGATGGAAGCTGAGCCTATTCCTAATTGTTGTCGTATTACAAGGTTGGCTTATTGGTCTACAACCGTTATCTCAAAGACAACATGCATCAGCCATTAATTATATACATACACTATATTTTGCTTTCATCAAACCACAGGCAAGGCATAATCACTAAGGAATCACGCAAAACCAAAAGGATTTAGTCATACACTTAACTCTGCAAATATTCAGTGGACATTTGCTACCATCTTCTTCAGGCCAAAGTCAAATAGTCCTGCTCCACTATATCACATTGTGAGACGTGATGACATCACACACCGACGCCAAACAACACCAGCATCAAGACAGAAAGGCAGCTTTAAAGGTGAATCCTGTTTAAATGTGTTACATCAACACAAATTTAACAACAGGCTCCATTCCTACTTATTTTACTTACAGCAAATTTGCTAAAAGCACTTCAGTGCAAAAGCTATCGGCTTCAAAGGCTTTCATGCGGGTGTGTGGTAAGTGTGCGTAGTTCAGGGTGACATCTACTGAAAATGCTAAACATACCGATGCAAAACCACCTGAGTAAAGATTGCTGTGTGCCGCGTTGGTTAATGAACCGTGTAGGATCAAAGTAACCATTTTTGCCTCTTGGCAGGCGAAATATTAATTTCACATGGTTTGCACCCCTTTTCTTATATATTTGGCTTGCGCCGAATGTAGCCGAGTGTGATGTGACTACCGCAGACTCCGGCCCCAACATAAGCAAATGCCAAGCGTCGCTGAGACTGCAAAACCATGTAACTGCATTTTTCATGATTTTTGTTTTATGGTGTGAAAAGGTGGCTCTAGGTAAAACCTTTTATCAGTCAACCGATCAGCAGACTCCTAAATGGTCACGGTTTAAAACCCCGTAACGAGGCCCAATAATTTGGCACGCAAAAGCACGTAACTACAAGTTTTGCCTCCAATGCACATGGTGACTGTTCTCTAAATAATTCTCTTTGAAGTTCAAGGAAATTCAATTTAAAGCCATTGAATTACTTTTAATGGTTTAAAGCATGCATTCCTCTATTCCGAAAGGCATTTAATTTTGCGCGAAATACAACAGTAAATCATGTTTTTCAGTTACAAGGTTTTGCATTTCCACTTATTGTGGCTGTTATTGTTAGTGTAAAACCTCGTTAGTGAAAACGCGTATTTTACTGATCCTGTAAAATTATTAAAATTTCACTTACATGGTTTTGCAGTCTCACTGACGTAATGCGACAACAAACAGGGTAGCAAATTTGACGCTTGCCCGGCCGAAGTCATGAAGCCAACAACAAACATGGCAGTTTAAAAACACAGCTTCCTACAACACCGGCGTATAGCTAGTTTGATTAATTTCCTATATTAGCGAGTCAAAAATCACGGCATCCCGCTACCAATATTGCTGATTTACAACTTAAATCCACAAATAACAGATGGCGGCAGCTAAAATTTTCGTTTGCTAGGAAACAACTGATAGTTTTAACGGCATCCTCACAAAGAGAAGGTTAAAAATTTTTACCCTCAACACAATCTCCTGCATTGTTTTGGCGTACAACCCACTCCCAACAAGAAAGATAGAAAATTTATCCCATGTAACTATCATTTGAGTGCACTGATGTCAGAAAGAGAAAAAAAAAATTGTTTTAAACAAATATAAAATTCCTAACAAAGGCGACGACCCAAACTTAGTATGAAAAAAATAAATATATTGCAGCTTTAATGCATTCTGACTGGTATCATTAGCCTGAAATTAGAAATAAAGTAAGAATAAAACAATACATAAAACCATAAATAAGTCTCTGACAAAAAATACAAAGTCTCTTTCATCCTCTTTGCAGCCTTGTTTGGAAGAGCAAACGTTTCCCCGGCCCCCCCCCCCCAAAAAAAAAGTGGGGGGGGGGGGGGACTCCAGCACGGGAATGTGTTGCTTTACTTTGCATCAACTTCCTTGAAAAGGCAGTGGCTGGAGTGCTACGCAGGCCACTTCATAGCATTCAAGGTATTCATGTTATCTCTGTTGAAGGAATGAGATCACAAGATGATCACTGCACGCAACTTAGTTAATATCCAGGCACCATCTCACCAGAGACTAATTTAAAATGAAGCCCGGGTCTAGGCAGGCTTGGACTGGCCATGGCGCCATTGTGCCACTGGCACAGGCGCCCTTTGGCTACCATACTTTCGGCGCCCCTTTGGTAGTCTATTTTTCCCCTCCTCCTCGCGAAGAAACATGAATGGTTTTGGATTCCCGGTCCTCCGATGACCTTTCCGTTCAGGCTCACATTCACTTCTCTGTTCTCCCTCCCTTTACTTACGTTTTTAAATATATAAAGTGTGTTAAGAATGCCCCCCGAAGCCAGAAATGATGACAGAACATGAAAATAAGCAAAGCTTCTTGAGCTCGACCCCGGACTTTGCTTCTGCTTGTGAAGCTTAGAGCGCTTCCGAAAACCCCTAGACGATTGGAGGCACCATAACTTCAGCAGAGTTTCCTGTAAAACGCATGGCGCCCTTTCCTACCCAGTCCGACTATGAGTTTAGGGCCCCAAGATTCCTCCCCCATGTGTAGGTTCCAAATACTCTAGCATTGAATTTTATACGCAAAAAAAGAAATAAGTGTGAAGAAACCTTTTCCAATGACGTTATTCTTATTCGCCCACACATACTTTCTGTGGCACCATGTCTTATTTTTTCTCTGGCATCCTTCAGCTAACTATAGGTTAAAAAGAAATGCTTATGTTGGAAACTTGGAATGTTACTCTGGCATACCCTTGGCATAGTTGTTCCACTTCCAATCTTTTTAGAAAAATACAAAACCAATAACGCACAACTCCGCTGATATAAAATAAACATTGTACATCGCTGCTTTGTCAATTCAAAAAGTGATAGCTACAGCAACATTGTGAAGTATACAGTTCCAACACTGCGTATTGTAAAGATATTACTTCAAGTTATGAAACAGAAAGCCAAATGTGATTGGTTTGCGCCTAAATGTAGACACAAACTGATCGTATATGGCCTTCTGTTTCATACGTTGATGTAATATCTTTACAATATGCAGCGTTGGAACTGTATAGCCTAAACTTAAACACAAACCGATTTTATTTGGCTTTCCGTTTCATAATTTGACGTAGCACTTTTTTTTTTACACACGTTTGACAGTATGTTTTTACCATCAAGTTCTATCAAATGTACGGAAGTAGCATTTAACCCTCTCCAAACAGAATTGATTCAATGTAGTCTAGAAATCCTACGAGGCACATATAAACACACACCTAATGTTCATACTTTTCATCGGTTTTAGTTTCCATCGGTTTTAGTTTTCATAGGTTTTTAGTTTTCATAGGTTTTTTAAAATAAAAAAAAATTAACGTAAAAACTGTTATTCATGCATGAAGAAATTTAAGCACTAGCTTAAAGTATTTGACAATTTTAAAAAAGGTGCAGTGGACGATTAATGGCCTGGTGTTCAATAACATTTGTACACTTACATGGTTTTATAATAATTTTATTGTAGAACTGTAACTGAAACTGTAACTGTAACTGTAACTGTAACTGAATTTTATTGTAGAATTGTAATATTTTTTTGTAGAACTAAAAGATGTGAAGATTTCCTAAGTTAGTTGTACACAACAGAATTTCGATTATTGCATAATGTTAAAAACGTGCAGTTCTTAGAAGGGTTCTTCTTGTTACAGAGCCTAAGACACAAAATCAACTATCTCCTGGATACCTCTTGTCTCTACGAGACAGAGGAAGACAATGTTTTAAAGTTACTTAAATTTGGTCGTAGGCTTCAATTCTAAAGAAGGATGAAGAATTATGGAATGATTTGTTGATGCCAGCTATTTAAAATTAAAGCCTGCTCATTTAAATTACTCAAAAGATCCGTTCCAATCATTCTTCACATTTAATGAATGAGCTAGACTGTTGGTAACTTGTGTATTCAAAGCACATAAGTGTATTATCAATGCAACGCAAACATAAAATGTATACGACATATTCTACACTCTTATAGTGCATTGTTTACTCTTATAAAACCAAAAGATGTGAAATGTGGCTATTTTTTAATGGATATTTCAATTTTTTTTTATATATCTGAAACTTAATTTTAATTTTTAGCCACTACTTTGGAAGTTTTCCAAGCAAAAAGACTAAATTACTCATATAGTACAAAGGAATACCAAGTTTTTCATGTTCGTACGTGATTTCGTTTATTTACTGCTAAGAGTGAAAAAATCCTGTATTTAGTAAGGCTTGACCAATTTTGACCGATCCGTTCCGATACCGATACAGTCCGATGCTACAAGACCGATACCGATGCCGATATTTCATTGCGTTACTTCCAGAAAAAGTTAATGTTTCTTCCATATTCAGAAACAAAATTTGATGAAAAATTCCGAATCTGTGACCAAGCAATCTCGCAGTAAAGTGCGTTTTTTGGAATCTGTTTTTGGTTTTTGTTAAATAATTTGAGAATGACTGAAGCTATCGCTCTGAAATTAGCACCATTGGAAAGCTCTCGAAAAAACGGATAGAATGGTGTATTGGAACATCAAAAACAGACAATTTTTGGCGAAGATATTGCAAAAATCGATATTTGACCAAAACAGTTAGCCGATACAGATACCGCTAGTATCGGTGCCGATACCGATGCCAATATCGGTATCGGCCGAGCTACAGTATTTAGTATTCCTGCATCCTGCATCATTTCGTTGGAGTGTTTATTTTCTGAGTATCTACCTACATCTCCAACAGAATGACTGTTTCGGTACATCTTGTCTGGGCCTGTAGGTTAGTTAGCACCCAATTTCATGATCTCAGTCCTCCTTAATAATAGAACACGACGGGATTGCAACAATGGTTTAGAACTGAGATGCAAAAGGAGAAGTGATATCGGATATAACGCCTGCATCGGATCTCAATCCGGCTCCAACAATATCTATGCTCGTATTTATGTATTGTTCCTCGATTCGGACGCACCCGGAAGCAACACAACGAATAGAATAGATTTTTCATGTCCAGAGATTGTTGCCTAGTTCCGAAGAACCCTTACTGTTTAAGCAACGAAAACTCAACGACATACACCTTTTGAACAAACAAGGAATAACACTGAACACTGCTGTCAACAATGACGTGTGTGTCGTATTGTCGATCTTTCTGAGCAAAAGAACATCAGTATGATTCGTTTTATTTGTTGTGCACATGCTATACCTTTGTTGTCGAATTATGACGATGAAATTGGGTGATAAATAGGTTATCAGCCACTTTCTCGGAAAGATACAACAATGGCTCGGCCCTGTGGGCCTCGGCATGATTATATCTCACTCCTCGGAAAGTGGCCGATAACCTACACTTAGTCCCAGGTTGACCCATTAGAGCACAGATTCCACCACAAATAAACCAGGTCCAGTGGCTGGTGGCAACGAGTTGGTTATCCCCTGCCACCATCACACAGTACAGTACGTTGTTGCAGGGCAAGATTTTAAATCAAATTCACTTTAATTGCTTTTGTTAGTATTGTTTGTTTTCTATTAATCAAACTACATTTGTTTGCTCTTTATCACAAGCCCCAACCCCTTTCGAGAGCTTTCTTTTTGTCGTTCTTCTGAAAACCTTATCATTTTCTACCCCGCACAAAAATTCTACATACAGTGACCACAGCTAGTTATGTAAGTTAACGAACATCCTTACAACGCATGGCAACAACAGCATGTTTTTATTACAATTATTTATTTGAAAATCTCAGAAATACAGAATTGGAATATTTGTTTGTATTTAGCTTTGCATAGCACATAACGTATTTCACCACTATAACATCTGCATACTTATTTTACACACGACACATATTTTTATTACAATAAAGCAGTCACCATCCTCAATTATGGAGATGGCATGTTATCATAAACCACATCATCATTTCCAATTTTTCACTTCAGAACATTAAGGTTAACAACCATCGTTGAAAAATTAAGCGCAACACAATTTGCTTCACTTTTGAGAATCTGCTACCATAATTAAGGATAGCGACTGTCCCAAACTCAATTAAACGTAGCATACATAAATAATATCACAATTGTTTTACAGGCCTATTCAAAATATTTCTACAGCAACTTCAAAAGGCCTTTCAACCATTCCTACCAACAATTCATGCAGACCGCGAATAAGACGACTTAGATAAATATATTATTGCCAGACTTCAGTGGTTGCTACTGCTACGACTGTAGTATAGCCGTTATTAAACATGTGTGCCAGTTGCTAAAACGGTATCGTAGTGTAGGCCTAGCAACCAATAAAGCAATTCGTGATGGTGCCGACTTAAGTTTATCAACTGTTTAATTTTGATGAACCTTTCTACTGTTGCTCCAATTTTTTTTTAATTTGTGTCAAGGGTGCCTGCACGGTATGGCACTTAAGCATGTGTATCTGTCCCCCCCCCCCCCCTCCACTTTTTTATGGATGCCCTCTTGGAGGATAAAATCATGAACAGAAACCGTCAAAATAAGAGCAAAACTAACTGAAACAATGCCATTTGAAGATTTCTATACTAATCCCATGGTTCCAATCTCAATATGGACCAGCCATTACTAGATTTTTACAAACCTTTTTTTTTTCATACGTCCGAATGCAGAGATCGGAAAATAGTGCCTGCCTTTATTTACATCTACCATTAAAAAAGGTAGGCACTATTTTTCGACCTCTGCATTCAGAGAACTAAAAAAAACTTTTCCCTTTTTTCTGATGGTGCCTTTCTGAAAGTCTGCAGATGCTTAGGGTAAACCGGGGTGTTATGGCCACCAGGGTGATATGGCCACTTATTGGAATTAATTTTTTTTATCGACATAGGTCACATTTTAAGCCAACTTTTCTCTTCCTATGCTTGGTTAAACTTTTTTATCATTAAAAAAATATATTCATGATGTCTAAGGTAATCTTAGAGGAGAAAAAATTCAAAATAGCTAGACTTGCGTAAACAACCTTTCCAATATGGCCGCCTGAGGTTTTGTTGACTAAAGTCAACAGGTAACTGCTGCATAAAATTTATACAAAACACAAATGAAATTGCTGTGGAGCATTTAGTTAGGTGTGGAGTAAACATATATAGTGTCATTTCATTGAAACATTGCAGGGGCAGCTTGTAGGGGTGTTTTAAAGTTGTGGCCATATCACCCCAGTAAAAACGCGTGGTATGGGGTGATATGGCCACAAGCTAAAACGTCTTTTATTGGAGGTTCCACGACTTAATGTGTCAACCTTTTCTCACACTGCACATCAAAACTCATCATTTCTCACATAATCCCATCTTTTAAGGCTTTCTTGGGCCATTCTATGTTAGGAAGGGGTAGTCGGTATTAGCTGATCAATGTTAGGCGATGCTAGTTCTTAAGGTTAGGTTAGATTAGGATTAGGGATAGTCCAATATCGATATCGGAATCGGTATAATCTGTATTTATAGGTGTTTTTGTCATATTGGTATCGGACCACTATAAGGCTTCCGATAGAGATATTTGTTATGCCAAGAAACACAACTGTCTTCCCTGACACCAAGCGCGGCAAAAGCAATAACCAAGCGAGAAAAGCAAAGCTATTTGCTCAGTTTCTAATGAAAATGTACCAGGTGACAGTTCCAATGCTCTAAGTTTTATAACAACCAACTAAATTCTAACTTAGAAGATGAATGTACTGAAGCCTTAAGTAGGAATAAAAATAAAAATGCTGTTATTGGTGTACAGAACTTTTTGGATAATCTCAACAGTTGAAACTTGACATTTTTAAACAGTTGGAACCCATGCAAAACCAGAAACCGAAGTTGCATTTTTTTGGCATGAAATTTAAAATTTTAGTCACGATTTATTATTATTATCGGTATCGACATCGGTATCGTATCGGATCGGATCTGATCGGTTTACACTTCATCGGTATCGGATCGGTAAAAAGTCATATCGGCCGATCTCTAGTTAGGATGGTCTATAGGTTAGGATGGTCTGTAGGTTAGGATTGTCTGGGTTAGGATGGTCTAGGTTAGTTGGTCTAGGGTAGATTAGTCTAGGGTAGCTCAGTCTAGGATAGGTTAGTCAAGGGTAGGTAAGGTTAGGAGAAACAAGACATGTTGGATTAGGCTACACAATGGGCCTAAAGATTAGGTTAGCGTAAAACATTGCGTTTGATACAAAACCGGATAGGCAATATGCCATAAAGTATTTTTTAGACCATATTCAAATGGCTTCAAGTTAATAATATTGTGTAGTGTATTCCTAAAATTCTAATTAGGCTCAATTGTATTTCTAACTGGCTAATAAACAAAAGTCAGGAATGCATCTTCACGTTTTGTGGCATTTTGTACATATTCGGCCATTTCAGCCCAACACAGGATGTGTGGTCACCCAAAATAAGTCATTAAAATAATTTCACTGGAGCCCTTATCTTCCTCTTCCCCCTCCCACTTCATCAGAAGTGTCCATGTGCCCTTCAGTTTCCATTTTATTCAGGTGGCCATATCACCCCAGCACTGGAGTGATATGGCCATTACAACTTGACCCTACAAAAACATCCCCAGAGGCCAAGATTTCAAATAATGAATTTTTTCATCGTTTTAAAGAGTTAGAGGAACCTTCAAATGCATAATTTGATCTGCAATTTTTTTTGATTCACTCAACACAGTTGGAGGTACACAAAGTAAACCTCAAAAAGTGGCCATATCACCCCGGTTTACCCTATGATTTTGGTGAACAGGACTTGAAAAAATAAAATTGTGGATTTTATGCTCAATAAATTTTACAAGTTTTCTGTTGTGCATATTCACCAGAAATTAAGAGGGAAGAAAATACAGTATGTAATTATTACAATACCACATATTACCTCACAGATGTAAATATGTGTTTACAGAAGAGACATACAAAATTTGTGCAAATCTAATAAATTAGATTTTATGTAGCATGAAATAACTTAACAGAAATTCTATGCTAACTTTAATGCTAACTTTACAGTTAGAGCAAATAGTAAAAACTATGAGATCCAATGTTCATCACAACTGAAGGTCCGTTGTTCTTTACTAAAAAGGTGAAAAAAAGTGTTGGACCCAGTAAATCTGTTCGGTACAGAAAGCGTGCTTGAATTTCACAGCATGCCTGTGAAAACACCCATCATTCAAACCTGCACATGGCGCAAGTAACGGACCATAAAACAAACATAAAATTGTGTTTTAGCACTATGTTTTTTAGCTGTTAACATTTTGTAGTCGTCAAGTTCCAACAGCATGAATTTTATACATATTTATTAAAACTTACATTTTTAACCAATTGTCATTCTTTCAGAAATGTACGCCACGGTACGCATTTCTGCTTTGGCAATAAGCCCGAAATATTAAAACTATTATTCCCATTCCGACGTTCAGTTTTGTGGAAGCATAGTTACCAGAACAAACAGTTTTCCAATAAAGAACTAAAGAACAAGGTCAAGGAGAAACAGAACTTTCACAAGGTGAAGAAGGTAAAACAAAACAGCCAGAATTCATGAGACTGGCCTTCTGAGAATCCGAGAAAGAAAGAAAGTACATGTGCCCGTAGTACAGTACTCGAAGCCACGACCGTGCATTTACAGGCAAGAATTGCACACCAACTGGAGGGGATGAAGGGGGAGAGAGGCTACTTGTTTTCATATTCAAGTCAGCCTAAAAAAAATCCAATCAGTCTTTCTCACTGTTTGTCAACAGCGTCGTTGGTTTATGCATCTAGCTGACAAAGGCAAGATCTTGGGTTCCAATTTCATTCACGGCATGTCTTCTCTTTCTTTCTGATCGTGAATGCTGGATGTTTGCGTCCGTCTTGCATTTATCGCAAAAACACACTATCCAAGCAACGTACATTTAGGCAAAAAAAATCTTGCTGATCCCTGATGGACAAGACGTATCAATTGATGAAGACATATCAAATTTTAAGAAATGCTAACATAATTTGTATAAACTCCTCCGTAATTCTGTGACCAAAATCAGCTCAGTTTTACGTTAGCCCGTCATCACGTCATTCAAAATGGTTTGTTCCAACACACCTGCTTAAACGGAAGCTCTTTGAAACATATTTCCCTTAGAGATCTTTCAACGAAGCAATTCAAAGTATAAACCAAATTCTTGCCAAAGTGGGCCAAAAAATCTCCTTCCCCCTTGTGAAAAATTATGGAGATCTTATTTGCTCATCTCCTACGTCATGGAACATGTAAATCTGGCACAGATCAATTTACAAATTTATTCTTTTTACTCTTAGCGTCTAGCCAACAGGCAACTTTGACACATCTGACACTTAGTCAGCTATTCCACCAGCAAATTGTAAAATCTATACATTTTAAGAAACAAACAGCAACAGCCTTATTTATTTATGCCATCAACTAAAAGTAAAATGTGTACCTTATATTGTAAAAAGCAAACTACTACAGTAGTTAAGGAATCTTTATTGTATAAACCTTGCTTTGTAATTTTTTGTTAAATTTAAGCAAGTTTAAAAAAAAGTTAGCATGTAAAAAAAAAAGTTAGGTAATAAGCACTAGTCTATTTTGATGCGAGGCATTTCCATTCAAGCATATCTGAAATATTGCTTCGTACTACATCGTATGTTCCTTAACAATATTTAAGGTAGACATTGGATTGTTTCCAATATGAAGTATAAAAATGTCTTATATATATCACGTTGCAAAAGGCACTGGAGGATACATAAAAATAAAAGACAAAAATGTCTTATTGAGTATGTTTACAATAATTGTCTTTTTTTTTTTTTGCAAAACGCTTCATCACTGAGTATATAAACAGTAAGTTAAGAAATGTAAGTCCTGAGATCGTAGGTATTTTTTCACATTTTCATTGTCTCGGGTTTAAAAACAAAACGGAATCCATCCCATCATTTACAGACACAGAGATCGCAGTCATTGTAATGATTTATATCTTTCCACGCCGGTATCTCAAGAAGCTGGCGAGTTCAGTGTGGATATTGTAGCAACCACGGCGTTTTGGGTTGCATATGAAAATCTTACACGTTGAACACACAAGAGCGGTTTCGTGACGTTCCCGATACAGATGGTGACACACTTTACAACGACGGTGAACTGAAGTTCTTTGTAGCTCATGGTCCGATGGAACAAACGCAAGACGTGACGTCAAATCCAATGGCGGTGATGGCGGAGGTAACCCTGCAATGGCGGCAGCAAAGGCTGCAGATGCCAAGCTAGAAGGCATTCCTTCCTGTGCCATCCTTGCGTACAGGGCATCGGTGTCCTCATATTCATCTTCGTCAGCAGTTGCATGTTTATCTGCAACAGACAGAGAAAGACAAATTTTACCAAGCGAACTTAACTTTTCCCACAGATAAATTTTAAGTTGTGACTACTCTATTTCTATAAGATTGAAGTGCCTACAATTTTTCCAATTCAAATAACCAGAACTGCTCAAAAGGTACTGAATTCCCCCTCATTTATGAAAAGCAGTATTCCAACTTCAACAAAAAGAAATACCGATACCTCAACACATATTGGAAAATAGATTATTAGCTCAGCAAGTTTCATTGTACAACATAATTAGAAACTGAATGGAAACAAATCAAATAATTGATACTGAAGTTTGCTTTTGAATACGGTAAGGTATCAGAAGTCCTTTTTAACTTAAAATGTGGCAGGTAAATTAGACAACATTTTTCTTATAAAAACGAGTAACGCTCTTTTAAATTAATTTGATGCAGCAGAATTCAATTACTGTATAATGTTCCCATACTTAAAAGAGTTCTTACATAGCCAAAAACACAACATCAACATTCTCCTGGATACCTACATCACAATGAGGCAGAGAAAACAAAGTTTTAAAGTTGCTTAACATCTTACATTGAAATTCAGTTGTAGGCGTGGTTAAGTACAAGGATGAAGAAGTATGGAGCATTTTGTTGATGCCAGCTATTTAAAATTAAAGCCTGCTCGTTACTATAGTTTGTTCCACATTATGTTTTCAGAAAACTGAATGGATGACGCTACGTTTCCTTGCACTAAGAGTGCAGAACATGGGGATATCACACTTGTAGACTCAACAAAGTTACTGTTAGAGTTTACGAATGGGATGTTTACGGATTTTTTGCACTCTTAGTGGAAGAAAACGTGGCGTCATACAATCAGTTTTCTGAAAACATAATGTGGAACAAAGTATAATGACTAATCCTTTCCAACTACATTCTTTATATTTAAGGAATGAGCTATAAACTCTTGGTAAATTGTGTATTTAAAGCACGAATGTGCATTATCAATGCAACGTACACAATGCAACATATACAACATGTTCTATACTCGTATAGAGCAATTATAAAATTGGAGTGGCACTACTAAGAGCTACAACTAAGATGACACCAGAAGTATTAAGAAAAAGGAAAAGTAATGAGAGGGAATAATGGAATTAATTTCAAATCAAAAAATGTACTTGAGGGATTCACCACTAAAGAGTAGATGGTGAATAATGCTCAAAGGTCACACAGCCTGCAGGTAGCTGTTATAAACAAAAGATTCATCGGTACAATAAAATTATAGCGCTGGGGAGGGGGGAAGAAATTACATATAGAACTATTATGCTTCCGCCATTGGTGGAGCGGAATGGTCGATGTAGCGCATTCCATTCATTTAGACTCGTCGTTAATTTACGACAATTCAGAACTAAAGTTTGACTAAAATTTTGCATGCTTTGACAAATACCTGCACGTTGTACGACTCTTACTCCACTGCATTATCCTGTATTAGAGAACCCATTAGCCTTTTACAAAGGTAGTCTTTTGAAATCTCGCTCTAACAAATTATGCATCCCTACACAGAATGAGCTACATTATTTTTATTAATGTCTCAAATGAATATCTCAAATGTACAGCCCAAGTTCAAATAGTTCAGTGATACAAACCTACGCAAAAAAAGTCTTGATTTTTTTTAATCAGCGGAAGCAAAGGTATACCTGCCTTTTGCCCAAAGCCAGAATTTTGCTACAATGATCTCTACCAGACTAAAAGCTTGGCACGCGTGTACGTACAGGAGAAGAGGCGCTATTATAAAAGTGATGGCCTCGAGGTGATCATCCACCCCTGCATATTCAAGTTACTCCCTCTTTACTCTGTAGGCCTAATCAGTTACTATTCACATAGAAATTACCATTGCTGAATGCTAGCCCTGGACAAACATGTTACATGTCCTGTAAATATTAGAGTGAAACTTAAGGAAGAATAGAAAGAGGGAAAGCAGTTTCTAGCTTTTTTGACACAACCAATAGACTAATCTGTGATTTACTACAGCATCCAGTACAAACAAACCCTACAAATATGATGCATTTCTTTGCTCCACAGTAACGATCTTTGGAGGTAACAACCAAGAATGTAAACCCTGATTTTGCTGTTGTTGAATAATCTATATAATAAACTCGGATGCCGGATAAAAGGAAGACTAAAAGGAAAACCACTTTTCCCCTCCTCGCGCCCGCATTGAAAATGCACTCTGCCACTCTACCGGCATGGAAACAGGAGGCAGGCATGAGTGGTCGATCAACTCAATAAAGGTTCAATCTGACAAGTCGTCAGGCCGAACAATCACTTCTCCCCTCCTCGCGCCCGCATTGCAAATACGCTCTCCCATTCTACCTGCAGCCAAACAGGAGCCAGGCATGAGTGGTCGATCAATCTGACAAGTCGTCGGGAAGAGTGCCGGAAAAATGCCCCAGGAAATGTCCCGGGAAATGTGACCGGCCCCATGCATAGCACGGGCTTCCTCTAGTGTAGTAATAATAGCCTTGACAAACAATTTCATTAGTTTGAATTGGAGCCAACAATAATTACCCAGTCACCATTATGACTGACGTTTTTGTTGACCATGAAACAACAGAAAAAAAGCCATATGATGTACTACCCTACATATATCACTACATGTTGCTTTTAATTGATCAAAGAATTAACATAGGCACAGAAAGTCGTATACAAATGCGGCATGCGGTACAACTGTTTATCAATTGCTACTTACTAGTTCGACGTGTTCCACCATCGTGGTCCTTGGAAGACGATGCCGTTGATTCTGTTGCATTGTTGTTGTGAGCCGATTTAGGTATCGAATTCACCCCAACATCTATGCTTGATTCACGCTTAATTTTAATCAGCTTAGTTTCTCGCACTCGCTTCTTTTTTTTCTTTTCTGCAAATAAGATGAAAGGAATATTTCATTGATGAAATGCAGATGTGGAAATCACATCGGCAATAAATCTATTGAGGTCGCAAACGTCTCCAGCATTAATCAAGAAATAAAAGAAAAAGGTTCAGTTCCTGAACAAGTTGAGAATGCCAAGAGGTTGTAGAAAGCTGGAACTGCCCCTCGACTTGCTAAACTAAGTTGCTGGTCTAATAACTGCTTCAATGCTGTTATAAAAGTTGTATGTGCATGACTCGGGTTCGAACTGGCAACCAATCCATCCCCAGATTTTTGACATAACACCTATATCCATATGCCCACTCCTTGAATGGAGTCATAGTCCATACTAAAACATGGGTTCAATGAGTAATCTTTATGCCAGTGGAGGAGTTGGCGTATTGACAATGGTGTTATGTCATTGAAGCTGGGGACAGATTGGGTTGCAGTACGAATCCGGACCATGCCACATAAGGGTGGCTTACTGTAATATGTTATTTCTAGTGCATTCATTTTGCTGTTTGGTTTGTTTTTCTCTTTCCTTTATAGAATTCACAGCAATGTGTGTGTATTATTTAAATTTTAGTGTGTGCTCCAAAAGAATAGATTGATTTTAGAAATTAGTTCAGTAGAGTACATTTTAAGGAATCCAGTGGGATGTCGCCAATATTTTTGAGTTATCAGCTGACATCCGATAACATACTAAATGAATTAATGAAATGTCAGAGCAAGTGCAGTGTAGCCGAGCCATTATTCCAAAGGTTGATTCAGCAATAAGAAATGGACAAAACACAAAACAGGCTACACAAAAGAACGAATACCAATCGAGTCTGTTTCAATAGTTATTCATTCTCAGCAATACCAAATTCCAGGTTGATTCTGGTTCAACTGACGTAGTGCCTGACAAATTCGCATTGAACAATTCATTCATTCTGCATTCTTCATTCATTCTTCATGGATTTTTTCAGGTAATGTTTTAGTTGAACAAGAGAGAATAAATATCATTTATATGCAAACAGACTCTATGGGTTATTTGTCCTTTTGGCGCAAAGACAAAGACATTGTTTATGCCTTTTTAAGATTATTTCATTTTGGCTCAAAGGACAAGAGTTATGAGGTGGTTGTGTTAGTTTCAGCAAAGGTGTAACTTTTGAAAGTTCAAAACCGGAGTGGCTTCAGCCAGCTGTAAAGCAGAAACTACTGCCAAATTGCGTGGGGCTCCGTTCTACTGAATGTTAGACACCGTCATTTAGGCCTATTAATGGCCGTTAATCACTTGGGCGAGAGCAGCTTGATTCCAAGTGATAACTTTTGGTAACTGCCAGACAATTTGCATCATTAACCTTCAGCGGAGCCTAAATTTAATCCACATAAATCCAAAGCTTTAATACTACAGTACCATTTTCTTATAGATGGCGTAATAATTGGGATCAAAGTGACTCGTAAACAGAGCACTTGGCTCTAGTACATTTTTGGCAAACTAACTACGCATTGGATTGATTTACAAATGAGGGTTCGCTTGGTGACACTGACACAAAGCAATCATTAAGGTCATACTGCGATAACGGAATCTAGATCAGTTTTCAACTTGTTGATAATACCTCAGGTATCTTAACAGCAGCATAATTTTAAGTAACCACGAAATTTATGCAGTAGGAAAGCCACTCAAATCCATGGTTCATATCTCAACAATGGTTAAATTTTCTCCAATGACCAAACGAAACGTACAAGAAGAATCACTAAACTTTGCGTCCCCTTGACTATATGTTACTAGATACCTTGATTTTTACTGATTTGGCCATGTGCGTGCAACGGAATATTTCTTCAATGACAACGAGGTTAACAAGCCACTAGATTGCGGTGGAAAAGCAAACCAATCTTGCTACTCACGGCATAAGATGGCGCATTCATCCTTCACACAATTTTTTGATGGCTTAATGCTAAACGTTAATATAAAACATTCGGCTCTGAATCTCCTTGAGTAACATGCTTATGTACATTAATATTTCATCGACCAGTGAAAAATTCTGTTCGGAATACCATGCATAAATAGCAAGCAAAGGAAGCCAACTCTTTCACCGAAAATTTGTAAAAAAATAACTTGCGCATCTATTTACGTTTGCTTGCACTTTATCATCATGCTGTACTCTAGTTCGCACCAATGAAGTGATGATCGCTGTCTGTTGCACTGCAGTTGTTCCCATAGCTTATCAAACAAAACACCTGATGCTTTTAATGTTTTCTTTTTTACTTGTTGTTGTGTGATTTCCAGCACACATTTCTTGCTCGACACTTAAAGTGTGGGGACCAAGTTATCTCCATCAATAACAAAACAGTGGTCTTGGTAATTAAAAAGAGCCAAACCAAATCTCCATGTCTCTCACGTTATGTCTTAGTTATGTAGCTCAAAGTTGAAAGCTGCGCAACTCTGCAGCTTCCTTCCCGCCAAGATTAGCACTACTTTATAAAGGGCTCTTTATAAAGATTTTTATAAAGAATTAGCAAGGTTACACTACTCTTAACTTCACAATTGAATATTTATGAAAATTATTTACAGTAGACACCTGATAAAAAATTAGTTCAAAATTATGGGTTGAACAGTTTTACACGACAATTCTTTATCAATTTTCACAAGATATTAGGAAGGTGCTCTGAAGCTTACTAGCACCAACCCTATAAATTCTTGCTAGCACTTATGTTCACATAGTTTGCCTCGTTTGTTTAACTACGGTTAAAACTTATGGTGAAGTTTTATGAAAGACCCTTACGTAAGTACTTGACTGCATACTATTTGACTGAGAATGCCACAATACCCCATCCCCCGAGTAACAGTGATTTCACACGGCATAATTACACTCGGGTTGGGACTTGCCGTGGCCAGCCCCCTTTAGCAAGTTTTGGAGAGCCAGCGCGACTTGATTTCAGATGGTTTAAATTACAAGCGGCTTCGTTTGTTTTGGAAACAACTGGGGGCGGAAAATTTTTAACGACAACGAAGCATTGTTAGCAATTCCAGCAGCGCGGCACGGCACCCGTTCGAATTTCAGACAGAATAATTTAATGCATGCCAAGCAGGGCCAGTCAGTGCCATTGCGGGCCAGCCGTTTGTTGCATAGCGACTATCGTGGCTCGCTTCCGCACGGCACGGCACGCAAGTTTAATTCCATGTGAAATACACTGGCGTGGCGTGGCGTGGCGTGGCGTGGCGTGGCGTGGCATGGTATGGCACACAAACACTATTCCGTCTGAAATCACTATTAGTTTCAAGTTGTGGAGTTGGCTTTAAAGATTTCAAGATGACAGACAGGCCTTAAGTTGTTAATGCCAATATTTCTTGTCATAAATTAATTCATTAAGTAAAGCCTCTTATGTCAGCAAGACATCTTCAACTGAAAATGTTAACAGGTTTGACGAAGTTTAGCAACCAGTGGTAACACATTTACAATTTTAATTGTCGGGTAATCACTTCAGTAATATTTACAACCAAGGAGCCGTCGTCACATCCGGGACTGCAGTGTAGGACAAGTAAGTCACCACTATGCCGCCAAGTCAGTTTCCATCTAACTCGTTGGACAAGACGCTGTTCACCCATATTTAATGGTGACCAGAGCAACAAAAAACCGAATGTCTGTTCTTCACCCCTTTAGGCTGGCATTTTATGCTTTTTTGCTTGTTTTAAAGTTGTTCCTTTTTTATATCCTTTTAGTGATGCTTTACTCACAAAATTTAGCTAACATATTTTAAGCCAACAAAATGTAAGTGTTTTTCGTTAAAGAATGCTTTGTGAAAATATATGATAGTTTGCAGGGGAGGGGGAAGGGGAACACAGCCCCCCACCTCCCCCCAACACAAGAAAGTCGGCACCTCCATGTCACAGGCCAAACTTGTTTTTAGTGATGTTTTGTAATAATATACGTCATAAGTGTCATGTAGGCTTAAAATCTACAATCTCAAAATTCAGGGGGGGGGGGGGGGGAATGTTTATTTTTAAAACTTTCTCCACCTTCCCCCCCCCCCCCCCCCCCCCCCCGGGGGGGGGGGGCACTGCATTAGATGTTGAAAAGTTGCTCCATTGTCCTCTCCCCCACCCCACCCCCAAAAAAGGTGCTTAAATGCTGAAAAGTTGCTCCGTGGGCCCCAAAACTGCTGTACAGCGTGTTAAATTTCAGAGGCTGTGGAAGCTTACAGCACTCCCCCAGACCCCCTAGCTGATTATTCAAAGATTTTATTAGTAGCACAGGGCGCCCCTTCATGCATTGTGCCCCCCCCCCCCCCCCCTCACACACAAATTCCTTGCGTACGCCACTGGATTCGAGTACCGGTCATGTCAGTTAACTTTCTTTCCTGGATTATTTTCTGTCGTCAAAATGTCAGTCTTTAACACAGACTGTTTGCTTCGCTAACTAACCATTTACACGATAATTTATTATTTACTAATTTAAGCTCCTTTGGCTGACATATTTGGGTGCTTTGGAATTTGGACAGAGCAGCTCATGGGACTCCACCTGTGTGACCTCATTGAAAAATTCTGCTCGCCCGAATGCATCACCCTTCCTGGATGTCTACTTAGATCGACTTAGATGCTACTTCAGCGATTAAGCCAACGACGTAAAGTAGGCTATAGTACAATGCTTAATTAGGAGTTTCAATCTCCTGTAAACCTAAATAAAGTTGCAGTATTTATCAACGAGAATTCAAGTATAGGCCTAATTAACAGGTTTTCGAGCACTTTGTTTGCCTCCTGACCCGGAATTTTGTTGTTATTTTGCAGGGCATATCCAGATTTTGAAAAGCCCATATACACGTTGCATGTATTGTAGTTCTTTGCTTGCTACCAACATCAATGCATTTTTTGCACCCCCCCCCCCCAAAAAAAATTCTTGTTATGTATAATATGAAGGTTCTGAACCCTTTGAAACCAAATTGCAGGCATTGTTTATTAGGTTCCACCACAGACCGTGAGATGGCAGCAGCACCTCTAGAGATGCTTGCAAGAGAGGGGAGAGAGACTGAGACAGGGTGAGTGAACTCCCCTGAAGCGATTAGGGTCTGGTTAAGGAGCTTAGGACGGGCTGGATTCTTAGCTAAAAAGTCACAAGAATTAGTCGACCAAACCAGCATTAGTTCCACGGATTAATTTCTCATAAGCCTGCGTAGACCAAACATTTTCTTTCTTGAATATTCTATTAGAGAATTTTCAGGTTTGTGCGTTAAAATTTTAATTATTAATAAAAGGTCTATAGTGTAACGAAGTTGCTGAATTAGCATATTCAATTAAGGTATTTCTGTTGAAGGCTTAAGGTCACGTGAACACGCATTTTCTCTTCTTTTTCTTCTAACGACTTATTGTTAATTGAAAATTTCAATCCTTAAAAGGATATACCTCCCAGCGCCATTTGTCTCGATCCTCCACATCAAGTATGGCCCCAAAGGCCTATTTCCTTACCGTTAGTCTTTCCCTTGCTAAAAATCCTTTTTTGAATGTGGCGTCTAGGAGATTTTCTGTTGAATATAATGGAACTTTATTTACTAACGACCCGTCAATAAATCATGCATTGCGCGCGTACAATAATCATGACGTTTCATTTCTGTGTGTACATCTACTAATTTCTAATAATTACCACGAGATCTAAAATCTAATAGACTAATGCAGTAAAAATTAAAATTATTTTTTCCAATAGATCGCCGAAGCAAAATTATAAGGCACTAGTCAAAAAAATTATAAATTGTGATTTTAAAATACGAGAATCATTCCGGTTTTTGACGACACAGTCAATAGGTTCACGCTGGCTGGACTATTAGGCGCAATGCCAATTGAGACAGTAGCAATGTTTTTCACTGCGAGGAACGAAGCTACCGTCTCAGTTGACCTTAACTGTGGTAAATACGCGGATGTAATCGTCTCGTGGGTGTTGTGAGGCAGGCGAAACGTTATATGGCAGGCGGTATGTTGCTTTAATTACAAGAAAGAAAAAAAATAAGCAGCTGCAGCGACCATCTAGTCGCTACCGGTCTTCTGTACTCTTCCGCCACTTTCGAAGACGTTGAGGCGCACACCTCCCTCGTACACTGTATATGTAATCTAAAAATAGTAACCATCACAAGTGCCAGTTAAAAATGTGTTAGCTTTCCGAGTTTTAGATTTTAGGCGTAATTGTTAGCTTTTTAGGCCTAATTTTTATCTGCCGTTTTAATTTTGTAAGTAGCAACTACCAGAGAATTGGGTTCGAGAGTAGGGCTAGTCATTCATGCACCACGGTGTCGAAATCATTTTGTTTTTCACCGTTGCGTGTCTTCCTGTAGTGGTTAAATGTGACAATCAAATGGTGTTATTTCATGGAGTTACGTCGAGAAGCTATACGGTAGCAACGATGTTTTAATTTGCTGTGTTTTTTAAAGTCCACTTGACTACCATTGAAATGGCGACGAACGGACGGCCAAAGTAGTTGCTGTATAATAGCCTCCCCAGTTTTTGCAGTACGGAAGAGTAACTAGCTTAACCATAACGTTAAATCCAACCCAGTAAGACTTAAAATTGGCACTGACGTTTCAACACCGTTCGTACGTTATCTTCATCACTGTAGAATTATACTGGAGATTTATAATGTGCTATGGACGGTACGTGTAGAATTAAATCTGGCTTGGTAACATGAAAGACATTACACCGACCCACACTCTAATCATGGCGAGGTTTCAGTAATGGTAAGAAGCGTTTCCTCCAGGTACTCTGGTTTGTTCATTTCCTTGTTCCTCAAGAACATCAGCAGATTTCAAAAATTACAAAATTCTATTTAGGTCCATAGCCAGACCATCATCACACACACACGGTACTGGCGATGGGTGCAATTCTACTGTTCGTGGCCATTTTAAAATAGTACACAGAACACGAGATTGACATTTTTTCTGGGAACTGAACAATAAAGTGGGATTTTAGCCTATTTTTATTTAGAATCTTTTCTACCAGATCATAAAAAGATTTTTTTTGTTTAAAACGAAAGCAAAAAATAAGACAAAATCAACCTTAAAAAAACTGTAAAACACATTTTCAACAGTGAATATTAAATTTGCAAAGTGTCAATTTTTGCTTTTGTTGCACGTGTTACAGATTGAGCGCTAGTGTTTTATTTTAAATGCATTTTATACCTGCAACATTAAAAACCAGGGGTGCCAATGTCCACCTTCCCCCTGGTAGTTGAAGAGCTATTTAAATAAAATAACCCCCAGCAAGAAAATTTCAACTCAAAATGACGGCATTTTTTTTTTTTATTTAATGATAACTGCATGATCAACCTTTTTTACAGGTACCGGCATGCGATCATTATGTCTGGGTCTGGGCGGTTTTGTATTTTGTAAATTCCAGCATCGGGTAATTTTTTGAAAGTAGTTTTGTCATTCGATTTCACTTTATTTCATTTCATGCAGTCATTCCAATAAAAAAAAAAGAAATAAAAATTATGAAACTACTTTAAAAAAATTCCCTCGTTAACTGGAGTTGAGAAGTTGCTCCTCACAGTAACCCCCCCCCCCTCATATAAACGCTAAGTTCCTTCTTAGCCCATGATACTTGTAAAACACATTTTCTGATTTTTCAGCTAAAACATCGAAAAACGTTTTCTAGGTGCTTCTAAAGTGTGTTTATTTTACAGGTTTTTCACATTAGTTTCGTCCTTTTAGTTTTTTTGCTTTCATCCACTTTTCGTACTTTTTAGCTAAAAACATCGAAAAGCGTTTTCTAGCTGTTTCAAAATGTGTGCATTTTACAGGTTTTTCACATCGATTTCGTCTTTTATTTAATATTTTTTGCTTTCATCCACTTTTTGTGTTTTTGAACTAAAAACATCGAAAAACGTGTTCTATAGGTGTTGCTAAAATATCTTTATTTTACAGGTGTTTTCACATAAGCCTGCATAAGCATTTATTTTTTTTTTTGCTTTCATCCACTTTCATTTTCTTTTCGTCCGTTGACACAACATGAAAATGGACAAAAGCAAAATGAACGTGGACGAAAGTAAAATAAATGTGAGAAAAGCCAAAAAAAAAATAAACGACGAAGCAAATATACAAAAAAAGTTAATTGTTTGGTTTACAGGCGTATGCTGCTGCCTTAAATTATCGCTGGTCAACATTTTTATGTGAATCTTGGTCCACCCTCTAAAAGAAGTCATATTTCCGCCAAACTTTGACAGATTTTGACATTGCCATATGCCATTTTGACCAGCTCAGAACGAGCTTTTGAATGGTACAAATGACAACCACTTAACCACAAACTTATTTGGCAAAAATAAAAATAAAATTATTTGTCAAGAACTAAAAAAAAAAAACATTGAATACCAGCAAACAAATAATGTATTAGCAAAACATTATATATTTTTAGACTGACTCTCAGCTTTGAACTGAGTTCACATCAAAGAAATGTGGTCAGTTAAATAAAATTTAAAAAATAAAATACATGTCTCGTTGCCTGGTGCTTCAATTTGCAACCACGCCCATAAGCCAAACAATTTTTTTTGTTATGGCCTAAAACACATTTTTTTAATTTTAATGAAATTTAAAAAATATAGCCTTAAACATTTAAAACACATGCCCAGCAACGATATAGATTTTTTTCCCAATAACGAAAATAAATTTATTTTAAACTATTCTAAATGCTTCCTTTTATTCCACTAACAGCCACTTAACATTAGCCCGATAGCCAACCGCCTTCATGCTACACTTAAATTTCCTTTAAAGCAGGAGATCAAATAAATAGCACACTTAAAAAACCAAGGGTCTAATAAGTGCATGCATCAGTTAGCTATCCCCAAATCCCTTGTTGCACAATGCAGTCAGTCTCGTCTTTCCATTCTTTATTTGTGTCACACTTGGTTGAGCTCAATTACTAGTTATTTTCAGTCTGGCCGGCCGGCCACTCAGTGAGTGTGAGTGTCCAGGTGAACCAACTACACTAGGGGGACACTGACCTGCCATAGGGACGCTTGAAGGTCATGTGACTAGCAGGAAACGACCCCTCTCAAAAAGTTCTACTACCAGTCATTGCCCCCTACCTGCCTCTACACTTGAACTTGAGAGCAGGACCAACAGAAAAGAAACTACACACCTTTCGGGAAGAGGCTCAGGTGCAGCCATCTAAAAATAATGCCAGCTCACACAGGTTTACGCAAGAGAATATTGTGAGAAATCACAATATTGTAGGTCAGCAGATAAGGCTGTATTCCACGCAATGTGACTACAAGATAAAGAAGGCTTTTCACATTCACTGATGAAAGCAACAGTAGGATCAAGTTGGCAAAAGGCTATCTTTAGAGAGTTAACAAAAATGGTGTAGGCCTAATAAACGTGGTTAAAACTCGAAAATAAGTCCATGCTAATAACAGCAAGAGTAGTCTCAAATAGACGAAAGGTTAACTTTGCAGCTAGTAAATGGTGTAGGCCTAAACATGGTTAAAACTCCTGTATTATAAATC
>JAHWFP010164178.1:111438-153928 GCA_023313725.1 Lithobius niger
GCTAATAACAGCAACAGAGGCTCAAATACACGAAACGTTAACTTTACCGTTAAGTCCATGCTAATATATCGTAGGTCTAAACATGGTTAAAACTCCTGTATTATAAATCCTTGCTAATAACAGCAACAGAGGCTCAAATACACGAAAGGTTAACTTTACCGTTAATAAATGCTGCAGGCCTAAACATTACTAAAACTCCTGTATTATAAATCCATGCTAATAACAGCAACATTAGGCTCAAATACAAGAAAGGTAACTTTACAGCAGCTAATAAATGGTGAAGGCCTAGACATGATAAAAACACTCGATTTTGAGAGTGTTAAATAAATTTATACATTAGATATTCACAGTACGTCAATTAGCGTTTAGAAACTACAAATTAATCTTGGTATTGCCTGTGAATAGCTTACAATGTCAGTCATTTTGCTTTACTGAGAAGACTACACAATTACGGTACTGTAAATGTATGTACTGTCCCCAGCTTACGAAATACATGAAAGCACGTAAGATTTAATGTAAGTTGTAAAAATACAGTACGGTTTAAGGGTTATCACATGACCTTTCGGGGAACAGAAACAATATCTGGAGCTGGGGTCCGGGGATTCCGCCACCAAATCAATTTTGTAAAATTGCGACGTAAAAAAAACTCAATTCTTTAAAAATTTAGCAATTTTTTTGTTATCACTTAATTCTTTGTTGCCACTATCAAAGTAGTTAACAACGTGCTCAGTATACCATTATCACATCTGAATGATGTCAATTCCAAAGCACTTCAAATTTATTATTTACCAAGGTGACTTGAATAAAGATAACACGTGAGCGTAGAACAAAGGTGAAAAGAAAAATGTTTAAGCGAATACAGCAGAAAGGCTTTGAAATGCTCGAAAAAGCGTTTTCGTTGGAAATACAAAAAAAAAATAAAATAGTGCATGTGGCTTGCTGTAAAACCAAACATTTTCTTTAATGTCAAAATTAATGACTTTGTTGCACTACACTGAGCGTTCAACTATGGTAATAGTACTGGTAGCTTCACGAAATTACCATACTCTTATCGAAAAAATACAGTTTATGATGGTAAAATGTTTATTTGAAGTGATATTTAATCCAAAAAATTGCTTTTGTTTTCACAATGTGTCATTTTGGGTTTTACAGAAAGTTATTGGCTTTGAAACAGCTTAATTTTCTGTAAGCGTTTAGTGACTGTGAAACAACCATCTTCGTTCACAGCCTTTAATCAAAAATAATCAAAAATCGGATCTGGTCGAACCCCTGGAAAGGGGACCTTGGCAAAGTCCCTGCCAGGACTGCCGGCCAGGGTAGCGTGAGAGGCTACCATGCTCCTTCAGCAGCTATGGGATGTATTCTGGCTATTCTGGACAATCTTTCGGCCCCGACGATGATCGGAGGTTTCCCGGGTCGAATCCTCGGGCTGGCACCTCCCTTTACCAGATTTCTTCTTCTCTAAAAAATCTGGTAATGTTCAAAATTGAGCCGGTTCAGCCATACAAGCATTAATTGCTTCGGCTGACATAAGGCTCGTCAAAATTTAAAAAAATAAAAAAATAAAAAAAAATAAAAATAAAAATATTTCTGTAAATTGTTTGCAGGGTAAAGATTTTTTTAAGTTCAAAAATCCTTTCACGAAATAAAAGAATTTATGGCTTAAAAGACTATAAAACTCAATCAAAGTAATTTTAATTTGAGTTTTATAGTCCAAATAGTGTATTTACCTGAAATTAATAATAAACATTGCATTCACATTCATACAGCAAGCGGGAGCAGCAATTACCTAGTCGCAAGGTCTTCCGTCACTTACGGGCCACTTCTGCATCACACTTCCGGTTTTATTAAATTCAATTTAACTAATTTTTGATCGCTGAATCTAATGATGAAAACCGTTTGTATCTATCTGGTACAGTTCCATAGATGATGAGCTTACTTGTCGGCCACTTCCGTTTCATAGTTCCGGATTTTTGTTATTTGTATTCTTTTGACGCTGAATCTAATGATGAAAACCGTTAAACTTTATCTGGTACAGTTCCATAGATGAGCTTACTTGTCAGTCATTTCCGTTTCATACTTCCGGTTTTTGTGTGGTTTTTTGTGTGTTTTTTTTTATTCTTTTGACGCTGAATCTAATGGTGAAAACCGTTTTTCTCTATCTGGCAACGTTCCGGAGTTAATGAAAGCGATGGATGGACAAAGTCAATGGTGTAGCCTTCCCAGCTTTTGCTGCACAGAACATAAGAACAAGATCCCTTATAGATTCAGAAGAAATGGTAGTGGGCAGGGCCGTAGCTAGACATTTTTTTCTGGAGGGGCAATCATAATTTTTTCGCAAATACTTAGGTCTAGGTCCTTAGCCAGGATTTAGCTTTACCCACAGCCAAGATAACAGCCCTGGGGTAACAGAAACTAACTGGAATTCTTTAAAAAAATTAAAATCCACTGCATTTTTTGGTAGAAAAAAACCCCCCCCCCCCCCCAAAAAAAAAAAAAACTAAAATTCAACAGTTCTGCAATACCATTCCTACTTTATTGCTCTGTATGTACCAGGTAATACGAGACAAATGTTTAGTTTCCTACAAAATCTACTTTTCTGTACTCTATAAACTGACCATAATTATTTCTCATTGACAATAATTTCTTATTCGAATAATTTCATCCGAAATGGTAAGCCTCCGTGACTCCGTCAGGTACACCAAACTACCTTACATTGCCAAATTTTCAATTTATCACTTTTAAACTGTGAGGAAAACGTATAGCGAGCGAATCTAGGAAAAAAAAGCCGAGGAAAAAAAAGCCGCGGAAAAAAAAGCCTGGAAAAAAAAGCTGATGGAAAAAAAAGCCTCGGAAAAAAAAGCTGATGGAAAAAAAAGCCGATGGAAAAAAAAGCCGCGGAAAAAAAGGCCGTGGAAAAAAAAGCTGATGGAAAAAAAGGCCGATGGAAAAAAAAGCCGTGGAAAAAAAAGCCGTGGAAAAAAAAGCCGATGGAAGAAAGAACGCGATAAAATCCTGGTTCAAAGTTTACAAAAATACTACCTAAATGTAGTTACGTGTGTATTAATCATTCATTAGCTGCATGTTGCTCGATCTAGGTCACCTTTGGAATCCCGAAAAGGAAAAGAAGTCACAAGTTTTCTCCCAACTTCCTTAACAGGGGAGGTAGTGGGGGATAGGGTCGTCCTCAGTTTGGTCGTGTGTCTAAATTATTCACTTTTTTTTTGCAGTGAGGGGGGAGGGGGAGGAGAGGGTGGCGGGAAAGGGATACGATCCAGAAAAAAATATTAAAATGTTTGCAGAGAAATATCAAAATAACTCTAAAAACAAAAAAAAAGGTAAAGAAAGGAGTTCGGGAATAAAAGTATGCTTTCCGGAATTTTCTTTTAGTTGTCCAAGTTACGGATTTAAGGCAAATTTATGATTTCCTGATTATCCCCCCCCCCCCCCTCCCCTCCTATCCAAATTATGGCGGAAACTCGTCATTTCATGATTTATCCTTTAACGATTGAAGGTCACCCAACCAAAGTGAGGACGACCCTTTCCCCCACAACCTCCCCAGTTAAGGAATTTGGCAGGAAACTTGTGATTTCTTTTCCTTTCGGGTTTCCAAAGGTGACCTTGATCGAGCAACATGCAGCTAATGAATGATTTAAGTGCATTTAGGTAGTTTTGTTGTAAATTTTCAACTACATTTTTTCGCGTTTTTTTTTTTGACTATCGGCTTTTTTTTCCGCGGCTTTTTTTTCCACGGCTTTTATTTCCATCGGCCTTTTTTTCCATCAGCTTTTTTTTCCGCGGCTTTTTTTTCCACGGCTTTTTTTTCCATCGGCCTTTTTTTCCATCAGCTTTTTTTTCCGCGGCTTTTTTTCCAAGGCTTTTTTTTCCATCAGCTTTTTTTTCCAGGCTTTTTTTTCCGCGGCTTTTTTTTCCCAGGCTTTTTTTTCCGGTCACGTAGCGAGCGGTATGTGCAGTTCTGTAAAGTCTAAATCGTACTAGGAAGCGAATCATAAAACAAAGGACACTTCTAGATAAAAAAAAAAATTTTTAATGGTTTTCATTCACGACTGATTGCGCTGTCCTGCTATGACACGTATTCCTGGAGGCGGCCGTGTTTCTTTTCAGTGAAACATTATTTTAAAAAGGCCATTCCCTCTCCCTTATTTTCGAGTATCCTACTCATAAATATCACTACAAACTTTTCTTAAGGTTGGAGTGAATGTAGCAAAACCAACGAACACGAGGGGGAAAAAATAGGAAAGTGAACGAACACGTAGCAACATTTAAACAAGTTTGACGTAATGTTGCAAAACTGAGGTACATAAGAAATCCAATGTGAAAGTCAGCACCTTTAAAGGTCACGAAGTTATGACGACAGCAAATTTTAGCAGTAATACACCCAGGAATGTCCCAGGATAACACCCCCCCTCCTCCCCAACCCTTCAGACCCGAAATTAAAGAGTAACATTTTGGCAAAAATAAACAAAAAGGAATTTACAGGAACTAAAAAGCACTGAAAACTAGCTTTTCAATTGTTACAAATAAATACACTGCTGAAAACGAATTTTCGGACCTCATTTTAAATTAAATTTTTTTGGCTCCTCCACCCCCCCCCCCCCCAAAAAAAAAAGCAAACCTAGCATCTTTCGATTTTCGAATAGGACGATAGAGCAAGTGGTTTATAACTCTGAGGTTATCCAGCCTGCCCGAAGACCTAATAATTATGTTGTAATTTGATATTTTCCAAGTGAATAAAGGTTGCTCTTTCCGACAGTGAAAACCATCCACCACCCTCAGACCCGTTTGTAACGTACTGTGGTACTGTGCGTAGTCATACTGGAAGAAAAAATACCCTTCCATTACTTTCATACTTGGTAGTTTTTGGCATTTTTATTGTTGTACGTCATTTGCAACTCGCAACGGGTAAAAAACAATTCTGATTTAATGCAGCCAAAACCGGACGTATATTCACATCATAAAAAAAGCTAGGTGGACTAACGCTTCCTGTGGACTAATAACGCTTTCGGTGGACTAAAGCTTTAACTAGACAAAAGAAAATTTCGTGCTGAACGATGCGTTACTACGTGCCTACAAGGTCAAAATTTCTGCAATGCTGTAATAGGTGTTGCGTTTATCGATGGTGACGTCTTTCTTACACCATCCCGCGACGTGTTGCAGCAGCGAGCAGCCAGTCTGGTGAGGGCTTAACGCTCCTAGGACCTAATCGGATAATTCCAGGATGCACCTTGTTTATCATTGCTACCGTGCAAACTGGCATAATTGATGGCGATATTAATAAAATTCAACTGTATATATGAACAGCCATTATCGTACGGTCCCTAACTTTCTCAATGCTAAAAACCTGCCGCGATATATCCCATATCACAACACTAAAAGTGTGGCGATATGGAAGCCATGCTCAGAGAAGCAGCGATACGACTTTGCCAACACTTTCAAAAGGAGGAATTCCTTAATAAAACCTTGCGAGAATTAATTTTATTTTTTTAATGTTAATCTACGTTCCTTTTCGAAAAATAATTGAAATAATTGCTTTTTTATTAAGCAACAACTGAAGATAAAAGCAAATTAATTCTCACATGGTTTTATTAAGCAGTTCTACATTTCAAAATCTAGAAAGAAAATTAAATACTTTAAATGCTTACTTCTCCCCCCCCCCCCAAAAAAAAGCTGGCAACTGTAAATTACAAATCTAACGAAAACACCAACTGACATAACGTATACGAAATACACATGAAATTTCATCATTAAAATTAAGCGTTACGCTATTTCCCTCCATCGCCCCCCCCCCCCCTTCAAAAATTACACCCACAATACCCCTAACTACCCACATAGTTCACAAGACTACGTTACCGCTGAATTGTCCGTGTAAAGAAGATGAAAACCGAACCTTTTCTTGGGCGTTATTAAGCTTAAAACTTCTTCACTGTCGTCCAAACCTTGTTTTCCATCAGAGAATGACTTAAACGCGAAGACCCCGTTCAGAAAGCACATTATGCAAATTAAAGAAAGACGACACATTACGTAAAATGAGAGAAATAAACAAAAAAAAATTAAACAAAAAAGTTTTAGGTTGACCAGGGTGAACGACGTAGTTTTTCGTGATGAAATTTCCGTAATATGCAATAAGGTAATAAGACATCAGTCCAATGACTTTAAAAAATGCGTTTCACGTAAACCTATTTTTTTTAAAGAAAATCTCTCCTTATAGACGCACACCCCTGCTCATCCCGCCCCCCCTCGCTCAAATGGTATCGGCAGCAAAGCCTAACTGCATCAAAACAAAATTATGCAAACGTGACGACACAAAATTTGTATAAACAACAGACCTTCCAATTCATTTGCGAAGGCAAACTTTCCATTTACCCCAAATGTTGTTTTTAATTTCGAAAGTTAGGGACCGTACGATAAATGAGTTATAGTACCCGTGGCAAAATGTATGGGATTTATGACCCGATGGGCGATATCCCTTACATGGCCAATCCGCTCGAACTACGTCACGATGACGTCGAGGCGAATCTTGACGTAGTTCTCGCGGATTGGCCATGTTCGGGATATTGCCATCGGGTGATAAATCCCACACAGTTCGTCAGGGCTACTATAACTATTACTTGTAGGTACATCCATCCACACGTCCAGTACACTCCTTATGCTATGACTAAATATAACCTACGTTAGGCTATAAGCACAGCAGTAATCGTTATATGTTACGCCCAAAGAGATGCTTTTTATTAAGTGTGAAGTAAATCTTAAAATCGACTCAATCATCATACTCGAAAATTGAATAGATATTGGAAAATTTTTTCGTGTGCCTGGAATTGCGTAACAAACAGTTTTTCAGTGTAATTGAAACCGTGATTGTTGTTTGTCAGACAGCTCCATGGTCTCACAACTACAATCACGGTTTGTTAAATATTTCCAGACACCCGAACAAATTTCCCAACCTGACCTATTCAGTTTTCGAGTTTGATGCCTACATCGATTTTAAGGTTTACAGCATGCTTACATAAAAGCAACTCTTCTTTAATAATGCGGTAACATAACAACGACCGCCATTTTAGAACGCTCTTGCTAGCACATAGATTAGAAAGTTAACCAGATGCAGCAGCTTACTTCTTCCAGTGGTACGCGGGGCCCTAACGGTAGTTGTAGCTTCTAATACCTCTCATAATGATTTGCCTTCATGCTGCTTCGAAGATCAACGCATTATTAGAGGTATTAGTAGCCGCAACTACCACTAGGGCCCTGCGTACCACTGGAAGAAGTAAAATGCTACATCTAGTTAATTTCCTAATCTATGCTAGCACGTAGCGTGATAGTATATGTCCATATTGCTAGCAACCACACACAATTAATTAATTTTAAAAAATGACGATCATGAAACCAACTGCCAAAAAATCAATAAAATAAAACTCCTTGGTTAGTTTTAGGTTTAGAGCTTGAAGCGCTCGAGAAGGTGGATCAGGTGGGCGGCGTTAGACCCGCTGGTATAGGAAGTGCAGTGCGAACGCTGCTTCGTCATCTGTCTCTTGACTGCAGCGCTGAAGAAGGAATAGAAAAAAAGCACGTGGGGAGAAAAGGAAAAATCGGAAAATGTTGTTCTTGAAATTTTGGAATGTGAAGAGAAGAAGCCGACTGGAAAGAACCAGAGTGCTTCTCTGTTCTGTGGGTACAGAGCAAACATGGTTTACGATTGAGAATAATCATCCGTACCCTTACCATAAATAAATGTGTAATACGGTACTGTTCCGAGTTCCTTAATCCAGCAATTACAATGTGACAAATTGGAATATTTAGCTTATCTTTATATGTAATGGAATATTACTGTTTAAAGTTAATCGAAACTTTATATAACGATGACGTGTAATACGTGTTCTTTGGTTTTTTTGTTAGGTTTAACACATTAACGAAAGCATCGCGATGTAGGGTTTTTGGCTAGTTACAAGGCATCATCTTAATCACATCCACATCACTAATTGCATGCCATTGAAATGAAGACAATTAAAAGGAAAACATCTCGAACACGGAAAATGCTCATCACGCTCACTTTCAAAAACAGGATACAGTCTGTATCTTGAAAATTGTCGATTGTTTATCAACAATCTTCGTCAGGCAGGGTCAAGAAAAATGAGTTCTCTGGTTACATCCTCGCCATTTTCGCCTGCTTCCTTGAAAAGAGCGTCCATGGCCTCCAATATTTACAAGGTAGGCTCATTCACGCGGCCTAGCCACCTATATTTACAATCTCGTATTCACTTGCGCAAAAAACAAGATTCAGGCACTTGCTTTACTTGCTATCTTAAGTCTTTTCCTACCAAGAGGATGATGTTTGGATTTGATGGGCCTTGGAAGATTGTAAATATAGGTGGCCAGGCCGCATGTGTGACCTTACCTTGTAAATATCGGAGGCCATGGACGTTCTTTCCAAGCAAGCAGACGAAAATAGCGAGGATGTAACCAGAGCACTCATTTTACTTGACCGTGCCTGATGAGGATTATTGATAAACAATTGAAAATTTGCAAGATACAGAAAGTATCCCGTTTTTGAACGTGAGCATGATGAGTAATTTCCGTGTTCGTGATGTTTCCAGGGAGTTTCAAAGTAATTCCAGTAAGCCTAACGGTTTATTTTGTTAAAAGGAAAAGTCTTATTTTATGCATCTTTCACCATGGCTTTCATTCTATCAATAGACACATTTTATTTACAGCTTGCACTACAGTGCCTGAACAGGGTACATAGCAAAACTGAAGATATATTTCAAGTTGCCAGAAGATGTTGCAATCGTTAGAAGGTGCCACTTATTTAAACTATACGCTACCTTGCAAACTACGTATTGATGCAGAGCCTATTAGTTACTATTAATTACAGAGCCTATTAACAACTAATTTGAATGCTGGTAGCCTCTGAAAATAACGTAGGTGGAAGAAACCACAGGTGTTGTGTATTCATTCTATGCTGCAGTATTGTGATTCCCACATTTAATTTTGTACACTAACACTACTGTGAAACGAACCTAGTGAAATTAAGAAACTAATGAATATACGGTGATAAAAGAAATTTAATAGAAATTTTTTACTGTAGTACTTTTAGCTCTAGGTATAAACTATCCCAATAAAATTTTGTAATGATATACGCTTCGTAGCATACACGAAATATGCCGGAATTAAGACGGCGATCTTGTATATATTATTGTGGTTTGCATTCAACTAATGTGACAACGTAATGATTACTAATTTTTCCTTTACTCTACAGTATAGTATTGCTTACTGCGCAATTTTCAATTATTTCATTTAACATTTGAAGTATTAGTCGGTGGGATTAGCTTGGCGAAAGAGCTTCGCGGTTGATATCACGACTTCACACAGCCGAAAAGCTTGGCGCGAATCCTTAACAAGTTTTGTTTTGGGGTAGATATCAGATATTTTTGGTCCAAATTGATGACATACTACGTGACACCAAATGAATGCAGGATAATGTATATTAGTTATTGGTCTGAGCAATTATGTGTTGTAAATAAAACTAAACCAGTGGAAAAATTATCTGTTTAATAAGTACATGTTACAAAAATTCCACATGAGAGTACTGACAAACATTAATGGGAACCATATTAATTCAGCATTCGTAACAAAAGGCAAGAAAGAAGAAATCGCATGGTGTATTTTTTGAACATTTAACTGTAAGTCAAAGTACTAAAAGCAAGGGGTCTTGTATAATGTCAATGGGTATTGAAGTTGTAACTTATTAATTGTCCCTTGTTCACAGTAGAGGAACTGTCTGTGATCGTAACTGACGATTTTTATTAACTTTGTCGAACGTTATTATGGAAAAAAGCTGTACACGGACACCATTGTGATGTTACACTGTGATGTGATGTGATTGTGATGCGACACTATGCGATGTTGGTCTTGGTTTTGTTGAGGAAACCAATTATGCTTCTCTGTAAGTGAGCCAGAAATATGTGCCTCGTAGGTTATGCATCTGTCACCAGGCAATGATGACAATGACGAAATTCTAACAGCATTTTCTTCAGAAAAACATTGTAATAGAATAGCACTGCCAATCACATCCATATGGTTCCAATCGGTAACAGTTGCCAATTAAAAATTCATCATTACTGCTTCGCTGACAGAAGCATCATTATTCCTAAGTTTCTATTACATAGATCAAACAAGCTAAATTCTTCATACTAATACTTCTTTTCTGATCGTACAATGTCAAGCTATTTATCATCACCTTCCAACCATATCACGTCAGACATATCAGGGGCATCTTGTGTCATTTGAACACTAGATACATTTTGGTTAACTTGGGTGTCGTAATAGACAGTATTAGAGCCACGTACGAATCTGCTAATGTCCTCCAGACTATGAACATTTAGCTGTTGATGCGTTTCTGGAGCCTTTTTTAATCTTGTTACGTATCGCCGTAGTGTCTCAAAAGGGATTCCAAACCGCGTAGAACTCGATGAAATTGTGCTGCCCAATGTAACAACATTGTAGATTGCATTCTCCATTGTTTCGTTACTCCATTCCCGGTAGCGGAAACGACGCGGTGACACCACAGATGCTAAATGGGACGCGTCGCTACTGTTGCCAACCGTCATGTCTGAAAAGACAAGGAGAGGAATGGCTGTCACGATTTCTTGCCTTCAAAATGACAAACACCAAAAAACAGTAGATGACGAATAACAGACTGCAAACATTAAGAACACGAACACCTTAGCAGATTTTTAGTTGTGTCGTCTATTTTTTTTTTCAGACATCTTAACAGCTAAAATTTTAGCTGCACTCGACACCTTTCACATTTGACAAATGAGGCAACATTTGTGTGAAAATATTATCTGCCAAAGTTTTATTCAGAGTTACACGTTTTCAACGGCTGGGGAGAAAGTTTAAAATTTTGGGCCTGCTGCAAAAAGTGGACCTGAAGTGCAAAAAGTTCCCCTCACCCAAAAAAAAATTATTGTGAAACTTGGAAGTTTAGTCAGTGTTAACATACCTGACCGGTACCTTAAATTGCCACTGCTACTGATGAAGAACAAACAGTACTAAGCTTAATTACAAATTCAAGCTTGGATATTGAATATTCTTCGAGGATTACGATTTAAATAATAATAATAATAATAATAATAATAATTTAAATATTAATAGTCGTTAATGGAACCTGCGTTGAGCTATGGGGTGGAAATACTGAACTTCAGCATGTGGGTTTCAGGTGCTACTGGTGAATCTGGAAGGCAAATTGCACCTTTGCACCCGGTTATTTCGAACCCTGAAACGGTTAAATTTAAGTTTAAAATTTCGTCTTCCAACAAGGCTATTTTCATTGGGTGGTCAATATTTTCTTCATAACATTACGCTAGAGTGAAAATGCCCTTCTCTCCATCGAGTAGGTGGCAGGAAGTGCTTTTACTACTACTTCGGAATAAATCTGACTTCAGGATGCAAAAAACAAAACGGAGGCACCATGTACCAAGCATAAAGTAGCTAAGCAGAGACGGACACAACATGAATGGTTAAAATACTAGGGCAGAAATAACTCAAAACCTCAAATGGAACAAGAATGGTAAATTGATCAATACACTACAATGTTTTCATTGATGAAAAGCAGAAGATACTAGTGAAATCTTCACATCCCTTCCCAGTATAATAAGCTGTAATGCTCCAGTCAGTCGAACACATGTTTAAGTGCTATTTAACCTTGTATGTCCCATATTAAACTGAAGGTATTTATATAGGTCAGTCGCACAATTTGAATGTTAGTCAGGGACGCTGACCACTGTACCCAGTCACCACCAAGCTATTACAGTAGCCATCGGGCAGAAAACGACTAATACACCAATTTATTTTAATTTTTACTTCTTGTAATCCTACATTGCATATTTAAGAAACAGCCTGTCACATGAATTGGCTAATGATAACCGGAATGGCAAGGACCTGGTGGTCACTAACTGCCACCCTTAGTTAAATCAAAAATTAAAATTACAGAAGTTTAGGACTTCAAGAGTTTAAAACGAAGACGATGGCTCGGCTACAGAGGAAGTGTAGATGGTATTGGGTTGGGGGTCACGAATGCCTTGCCACCAAGGTTAGACCTACCAGGGACATAATGGTCTCCGATGACATCGCCGAACGTAAGGGACAAGTGATGGGAAAAACCGTATCATTGTCAATGTTTCTTATAAGTAAATACAAATGCACTGCAGTTTAAAGCTTGGCCAAAACCAATTGTCAATCACAATCAAGAGATAAAAATTTATTTAAAAAAATAATAATAACAGGTTTAATAACCAAGTTGAAGTTGGTTGAAGGCTAGTCCAACAACAGAATGACCTCTGCTCTCGTTCGTTGACGGTTAACTCGTTACGATTTCCTGGTACTTAACTTTAACACATCAGTTAAGCGCAATAGTACTACGCACCTTTTTTTCTATTTAATATAAACAGAATATCTTTCGCAATCTAGTGGCATTATTGCCCGGACACTTCGGGTTCAAGCAGGAAACTCTTTTCATTGGTAATTACTCTGGAACCGCTGTAGTTTTTGTAGTTAATTGGTAGATATTTTTTTATGCTGCATTGCAATTATGCACGGTGTACTGTGCGCACTATCAGATTCCGCACATCTACACTCACTGGGACACCTTTGGCTCTACCAACACCAACACTAGGAACAGCCCTACTAGCACTGACAGGCTCATCCATACCAGATTCACATCACTACCAAGGAGGTCAAACCTATTGCTGCTCACGATTTTTTGTGTGTGTGTGTGTATGTGTGGGGGGGGGGGGTTTAACTAAGAATGTTGGCATCTTTAAAAAAATCCACTTTCTATCAATGCAATTTTATAAAAAGAAGTTTCTAACTGTGCAGGAGGGGAGGCGTATTGTTTAACAGGGAAAAATTGTTTATTAAAAAGTAGCAGCCCCAGACAGGTCCTGAGAGCACGAATGTCACCAGATTATGATGAATACAACTGCTACAGTAAAAAAATTTCTTTCTTCCAATTACAAAAATTGTACGGGGCAAGGTTATTTCCATCGTGCTAACTGCCTAGACACTAGAATATTTTCTGTTTGCACTTATTACGTGTCCCTTCTGATACAGTCACTTCAACAAAACAATGAGCACATAACATTTATTACCTGCAATGTTATTTAAGATTAGTTTAATTTCACTTTCATTCTTCTCTGATTGAGATACTACAACTGGTTTCAGTTTTCATATTTTTACAACACGGTCAGAAACACGGAATAAACACATTACGACCAGCACTGCAGTATTAGCCGATTATTATTATTTTTTTCCAGCAAATGCAGCTGAGGTTCAACTAAGTAGAAAGTTGTCAATCCAAGACACTTCTAATATTCCGCTCTCTTGCTTAAAATTTAGCGTATCTACTTAAAATATTCAAGGATCAATAAAAATAAGCAGAAATCTATGAAATAAAATGACCCTATTTTACTCACGTGGAACACATATACACCATAATTGTGACACGTTTAACTGTGAGGAGAGTCATGAAAAGCTGTTAACCAAACTGACAAAAATCCGTGTTACATTAAGAGTAACCCCCATTTCAGATGGGCTTACGAACCCATCCTTAAAATATGACACATAGGTCTTAAGTGGCCTTTACGCAATAGGTATAAAACCTAAGTTACAAGATGGTATTAAAATCCCTCGACTTTAAAACAACCAGTAACTCGGAACGCTTTGACTTGTTTATTGTTGCATTAAACTATTATAATACATTGGTAAACAAGAACTATTTATGATAAAATGAAAGAGGCATGCTCCATGACGGAAGGTACGGCACTAGGATAGGATCCTTTGAAACATCTTGGAAACGGTATAAATAATATCGCATCACTAAACATGTTTGTCACTAGGGTATAGGCATATTCATTAAATAATATTCCACACGCAATACCCAGATTCTCTGAGTCTAAAGTAGATTTTTGCCTAAGGGACTGAACTATGTCTAGTCTAATTGCAGCATAATTGAGTAATAGTTTTCATTATAGTTGTATTAGGCTGAAATCTTATGCAAGTCCCTGTTTCAAAATTAGCTTTACGAAAAGGGATAACATAAATTCACTCTAAATTTGGCACTGTAAAAAATAAGTAACAGCTGTCCAGACATGGTACTTCTGCTTTTCGTAGAAATGTTAACCAAGTTTACTTCTGAACCACGTTTACTTCTGAACACAACAGGTATAGTTAATCCAAACCTTGGGTTTAGAAAAACATAGCCATAAAAAAACATTACTGCATGTAACTTGTCTCTGTGATATCATTCAGCTTCAGTCAACTACCCGACATAGAACCACACTGTCCGTTTCTCTTGGAGCACACGTACACCAAAATGAATTCAATCGGAAAGAATGCTTAATTCGTCTGTGTTAAGAATAGGAAGCTCTGGATGTGAAGCACAGAATGCGGACAACCACTGATCTGCTACATCAGGTTTGTAAGCTTGAAATAGACGACGATCATCAGCACACTTCCGCAACACCTGAACTAAGTAATCCATTATTACCACTTTTGAAAGTCTAACTCCGCGACTTGCATCGTTCCTCACATATTCCAGTAGCTCAGCTTCTTCACTGCTTGTCAGCAAATCTTCTGCAGCAGTGGCGGTGATGGAGGCTGCAGGCGCTTTCGACTTGGGTCCTTTGACACGATACTGAAGGGTTGAAAATGGAACTCTGTGTTTGCGTGCAGCACCCATGATTGAGTTGGAATGCGACACAACTTCTTGCATAGCAGCTTGCATGGCTTTTTCTGACCACTTCTTGTACCGCTTGACCAAATACTGGTGTGATTGCATAACACCTGCGATACGGAACCAAGAAAGAAGAGAAAACACATCACCCATAGGATCCAAGCAAACCATCATGCACACACAATCACACACATACGAATACACATGCATACAAGACTACTACAGCGAAAGTACTAACACCAGAAATATAAGAATTTTTAAATGAGTAGTTTTGTGAATTGATAACCCCACAACCCCGCTGCACAAGTTCCTCCAGGTACAAATCTTTGTCGTTTCTGCGGTATGTTGATGCTGTTAATACCTAACACAAAATGTGCTGTATTACACTGCGTATAATGCCTTGTACGATATCCGAGTTCGCAGAGTACCGTTCTAGTTCCGAATGATTTCAGTGAAGTGTTGAACACTGCAGTGAGTGGGAAAGGTTTTATTTAAAACAAAGAACACCCCCCCCCCCATTGTTTTGCCAAGTCAAACGTTAAACCAGTTAAACAGAAAAGACCCAGTATCTTGAAATGCATGACTGGACACAAAGAGTTTTTCCTGGACACAGATTAGCTAACAAAAAGTACTTTTATTGCATAAAATACTGTGTTGAAACATTCATATCACTACGCTACATAAGCTGTAATAGCTGGCATTCTGACTGATGAACTGTCAAATGGATAGCATCATATTTACAGTATTACATATTTTTAGCTGAATCACTGCATCTCTCCTACATAAGCTGTAACAGCTGGCATTCTGACTGATGAATGGTCAAATGGATAGCATCATGTTTACAGTATTCGTATTTTTAGCTGAATCACTGTTTCTCTCCTAAGATTGTTTACATTGAACATAAAAGTTTATATAGTTCTATTTTACAAATGACAGAACTTAATTCCTTTTAAGGCTTCAAATTTCGTCTTTATAAATGTTTAAACTTCCGCATTATTCGGTAATGACAGACTGTGCTGCGGAAATTTAGTTGTGCACAGATGCACTTTTCCGTTTTGAACAATTCAAGCATTTTTAACAATTCAAGTACTCTCTCAAAGTGGCGACAGAAATCTGACATTTGGTGACTAATCTAATATGGCACAGATGAGCACTTTTAAGCAAATGAGTTCTAAATAATAACGTAAAATAATTTAAATTCATCGTTAAATTCACCATTAGGTATCGCTTTTAGTCTTGTTTTTATTGAAGTGGTTAAAATTTTAAATGCACGTTTTTAATCCCTATAACACAACACAAATACAATAGCAGATAAGATAAGATACAACAATGCGATGCTCAGTCACATCATGGAGGTCAACATCCTAAATATTTAGCCCGATTTCAGCACCTTTGTCCTGAGGTAGGTTAAAAGACGAGGATAATGGATGAACGCATATTCTACCAGGTACTTCACTTCACCTAGGGATTGACTGATATAGGATCGGTTTAGGCATCAGCTGATATTTTTCATGTGATAATCAGATCGGTATTGTCTAATACACCATTGGTACTTGATGCGCCGAGTTTGTTATGAAAATCGCTGTTTTTATCAGGATTAATTTTATGAACGCACACACTTCCATTAAAATGATTACTATACATACTAATACTGATGTCTAGTGCATTACATTAGTCACTTCACTAATACACGTTCAACAATAACAGTTTGTAATGCTGAGAAATAAAAAAAAATAAAAAAATGGTAATTGTAATTATATTTTCAATTATAATTACACTGTAGTAACATGGATACTATTATGATGTATATTAATTTTTCTTCGTTAAAAAAAAATAAATATAGTTGCTAGTCGACACGATAATTATCGGCATCGAATCGAATCGGCAAAAATCTTCATTATCCTTCATTTCTTCATGTTTTAACCTACCTCCGCACATAGACCGCTGGAAAGCCTGTGAAATGTTAACAACAGTCGACCGCCGGAATGAGCACAGCACATTTATGTTTTATCACTACAAACTTTCCCCATACATAACACACTTGCAGGGCATAGTGTGACTCAAAAGTGTGCCAAAACCCACTGATCAATTCACAGAGTTCGCCCAGAGTTTTTGTGTTACATGTTTAATGTTTATACAGAGAATTGAAGTTTTTGAGCCCATATAATAAGAAACATTTTTAAAATTTAGAATGAAAGATTTAGTTTACTGTAAAATTGTCAAGTTTAAGCATTTACTTGCAGTATTCCGAAAAATATTATGCATGTAGGATAACCACTGACTAATGTTCACCACGAATTTTGGCACATTTTTTGGGGCTTTTAAGTGATCTGGGATTTTGCTTTGCTGGTCTGCATCCTACAGAAGTTTTAAGTGTAATTCAACAAGGAACAATACAAATGGCAAATTCACTTGTTTTAGTCGGTAAATTAACCGCCTGCACCCTATAACTGGTTCAGGGCAAGAAAATTTAGTGAGGAATGAGCGAATGTTGTAGAGTAGCTGCAACTGAATTGTTTTCAAACAGTCCCTTTTATAAGGTAAAAATTAAATAAGTGCTAATGCATCATACAAGACTACCAAACATACACAGTAGTCTCTTCCAAGTTAGTAAAGATATTTCCACAATGACTACTGGCTGGAATACTTCATAGAGAAACAAAAGTAGTTCCAAAGAAGTCCTAGTCTTCTCGTATGTCCACATAATTTGTGGTATGTATTATATACATACACAGTTAGCACCAGATTCATTACTGAGTGAAAGACCTCTCTAAAGTAGCAGAAAGAAAGAAAACTCAGCTGACCCCACTTTCAAGCATTGTACCAGAAGACGAATGAATACATTTATCGGTAAAGTCAATGCTATCGCCATCACAAATAAGCAAACTACTGGGACATCACAATTGTGACATACCAGGTGACTGTATACACTAGCGGTAAAAAACCCTAAAGGCAACATATTCTTCATCTGCATAGATTACTAACTAAAACTGTCAGAGTACAGTGGCAAATTTCTTTAACTACTGGTAAATCTGAAGAAAAAAGAAGAAAAGGAAAAATAAGGAAACAAAACTGGCAGGATTGCATACAAGGAAAAAAGATTTCCCTTGCTTTGTTGGTCTCACCAACCTTTTTAGAAATGACGTTACGCAACAGAGAAGGCAGGTTGTTGGCGAGTTAAACTGCATCATGACAAAGCAAGCTACGCAAATCAGCAGATGGAACTGTACGATTAATGCATAATGACATTCCATACTATCATTGCTACAGGACTGAACAAGGAATCAACGCACAGAAAGGAATCCTTAAATGGACATGATGCAACTACCGACAAAACTCCTTTGTTCACGTTTAAGATGAACTTGTCTAAGCAGCATTTAACATAATCAACACTTCGTGTCTACATCAGCTCTACGGAACATCACAACAATGTTTTAACTGCAGCCAATGTTTTTTAATGTGTCTACTTGCAGTTGACTAACACTAATTCAACTCGTCCTCAGCTTTGATGATGGGAAGTTCAGGGTGAATAGCACGAAAGCTGGGCAACCAAACATCCACCAGTCTAGGGTTGTACGCCTTATAAAGACGACGACTATCGGTTGCCTTTTTCAATATGTGTATCAGGTAAGTCACAACCACCGAACGCGTAACGGGAAGATTGCGACGAATATCAGCCTGTAACATTTCTACTAACTCTGCATCTTCACTAGCAGTTAGTGATAGTTTTTTTTTCGTTCCCATTGTCTTGAGGCGGTAGTGGAGAGTCGATAATGGCACTTTATGGTCGGCAGCAGCACTAAGAGCAGTTTTCGTGCGGTTCAGTACTTCCTGCATGGCAGCGTCCATGTCCTGTTCTGACCACTGCTTATACTTCTTGCCCGGACACGGAGTTGATGGTGAAACATCTACAAGATGGAAATGAAAAGAAGAGAAAAATACATCACCCAGAGGATCGTGAAATCGAAGGACGGGGAACTTTCAAGACTGAAGAGATATTTAAAGAAACAAAATAGAAAAATGCTCACTGAGTAAAGCATACAGATCCACAGCAGAAATACCACAAAAAGGTTACAGAAGTGCTCGAGGACAGCTTTTAGCATATTTATAATAGGAACCAGTGCCAAGTTGGAAGAAGATATATAAACACTGATCACAATAGATCATTGTTTGTACGTCTCCTATTTTTTAGATGCAAAAAATGAAAATGGGAAGTAGATAAACAAATATAAAAGCACACATCATTAGAGGAACATGATTGTACAAGCATAAACTGGTGACTTGCGAAAGTAACAGCCAAAAAATTGCTTAGAATGCAACTGAACCAAGGTAAATTTTCCTGAAATCGTCTGTGTGTGTAGGGAGTTTTTCCGTTACATTTCCAAACCAGACATTAAAATGAACTTTTTACATAACCAATTACACTATTTAGTTTCAATATGATCAACATGATTATATACCGTACAACAGAAATACTATAATGAAAATCATCATCAGAAGCAGTAACAGTGTCAGATTATCACGTCTGCATTTCAGAAACATTAAGATTTTCAAAATTACAAATTCTCCTATTCCCCTATAATTGGCACATCATTTTACGAACATTTCACGTTGTCCTCCCTAGTTTTTCACCTAACATTACTGTTCCGACTGGCTTAAGAAAACAAATTTAAGAGATGGTCAATAACAATTGTCAAGTTTCTCCCAACCATGGACATATTTGAGCATTTCAATCTGAAAAACTGATACTGTAGCATCAGATGATGCCAACCAGATATAAAGAATGAGGCAGCAAAGCATTAAATTAGAAATTTAACAAGCTCAAAACCAGAGTTGCTTCAGCAAGCTAAAAATCAGATTCTACTGTTTGCATAAGACTCCATTCTATTGAGTGCTAGACACGTACATTTAGGCCTATTAATGGCAGTTGATCATTAAAAATCAAGTTGCTCTCACCCATAGAGATCTCTAGACAGCCTTTGAGCTTGTTAATTTCTCACCATCAAGGTGCCTACGCTCTCGTCCACAGAATATTCTCTCTGACGAGCCCAAACACGGGTGAAACAGTCTTGTCTAGAAATCTCTACAGGTGAGAACAGCTTGAATTTAAATTAGCAACTTGTCACTTAAACCTAAATGCACACTAAGTTAATAGTAAACAAAGACTAATCCTGGTCTACTTGAAGATAACACCGGTTTTTTTTGTTTTAAGTAACTCGTGGTAATGGAATACATTTTTCTGAGAACATAACATTTCAACGCTTGTACAGATTGAGTTGAGCTGAAGTTGTTCAATGCCCTATAGCGGAATATGTAACCGATCTACGACTTATTTTTATGAACGAAAAACACTATGTAGGGTGATGAAGGGGGAGGGAAGAATGCAAAATGTTCATTCAGTTGTTTGGGGTTTGTCATGAAGTTTCTAGTGCTTAATGGAATCGTTTTGGGTATCTGCTAACTAACTTGACCCTGAGCTATCTATTGGCTTCAGAATGGCCCCAATCAAAGGTCTTGAAGGATGCTTTGAACTTCAAGATTAGTGTATATTTGAAGAAATTGTTGCAAGAAAACAAGACGTGACATTACCGCAGTTGTCTCGTGTGGGAAATCGTTCTGCAGCAGAGTCAATCATGCTGTGCCGCCCATTCTGCCTAAGCCAGTTAAGTGGGTCAATTTTTCAAATGACTGCATTCTCTTTATTTTTTAATTCAAATGAACTTGGGTTCAAATTCGTTTGTAGTAAGGTTTGAGTTGATGTTTGAGTTGAGGTTGGGTTGTCATTATCAATACACAAGCAGTGAATTCTATTTTTTTTCATGCTAATGTTTTAACAATCACAGAAATGCCACAGTACTAATTTACGGCTAGGAATTCTTACGCATTACACGTTACACAATAAAATCCCAATCCGAGTCAGTTTGGTTACCGTTAAGCTAAATATGAACAGCAACTGTTAAAACTAAAAACGAACACAACCCATCTTGAAGAAAACGTAATTCTGCAAATTACCAAAGATTGGACATGGGATTAACATGGACAAGATCCCCTTCAAGCAAGGTGGCAAGTATACGCTGGTATTCAACTAGGTGGAGGCACACGTAAGGAGGCCTTAACTTGTGCCATTAGGCCTACAATTTGTATTGAAAAATTCACTAAGCAATCTTTACGTACAGTACTGAGGAACAAATTTTGAACGTGTCATTATCACGCAAGTTTCCACGCAGTGCTTTAGCCTGGACGAAACTACAATAGTCGGGTTGTTGGAATTGCCGTGTACGCACTTTGCTTTATTCGAACCAAAAGAAAGAACTGCATGAATGTTTGCATGATAATGACACGTTCAATAGTCGCTGTCCTCTACTGTACCTAGGATCGCTAACTAGGCCTCATGCACAAAATGTTTCCCGTGGCATACAATGACTAAAGATCCTAAGTGAAATCACTGGTGCCCACAGGTGAAAACTACTAAACTAGCATTTTTTTATCAATAATTTGGAAGTTATTCTTCATAAAATCAATTTTCGGTCCCATCTTGAATATTTGAAGTTGTCCACGTTCAGCAAGATATAGCTGTTAATCCTCAGTAACAGTAATGACTGATAGGTAATTCTATATTGTGTACTTTATTAGCAGCGGCTTAAAAAAATTGAAATTGTTAAATATATACCGAGACTGAACTACTCCGTTTTACTCGCTCGTTGTTTTTAAGAAGCTGATGACATATAGCCAGCCTCTCTTTCCAGAATTGATACAAATCGTACTACAAATAATTCCACAAAGAAATCTTCACCTCTACCATTAGCTTCTTGACTTAAGCATCTCCACAATCCTACATGCAAGTGTTCAAGCAAAGGTGTGTATGTAGTGGCATCAATGTTTATGTACTGAGCTACAATTTTTTTTAATGATTGAATATAATCCACATTGTATCAAGAACTGAAACTTATATCACACCAATGTTCAGTTGCGCTTACGTACTCACGCTGTACTCTTTTCACAATGTAATATTTTGGCTTTAAGGTTTTCTTTACCATTAAAAAGAAATGTATTGAATTAAGTTTGAAGAATCCAGGCTGACATGGAAGCTTAGCAATTTATTCATCCATGGCAGCCTGGATTCTTTAACTTAATCCTCGTTGCCTTGCACTTGTCCTTCAAGTCAAATAATTCAAGATTTCCTAAAAGTCAAAATATAGGTTCAAAATAGAAATCAACGCCAACTAGCAAAAAAACTAGAGTACGATAGGTTTGAGTTTGATTTTTGCTGTTGGTCTCATTCTGCCATATTAAACCTAAAGTTAACATTTTCAGTACAAAACTTTCGTTAAAGCTTAAGGGTGTAATGCAAACATACCCCACTTTTTACCTTTTAAATAAAGTATTTGGAAGAAAAGGGCCATTTCAACAACTTTTTAAAGCGGTACGTCAACACCAATGAACAGAAACCTTTGCACCGAACACTGAATGAAACACGAAACACAATATTTTAAGTCCTACAGTTAAAACAAGCTTTACCGTGAGCAAACGCTGCATACAAGAAGCAGTTAACAAGTAAACTTTATTAAAGCATTACGTGAGAGAAGATAATATACCTTTCATTCAACAGAATTTGCCACTTCATCTTCAACTTTTACGTACGGAACATCGGGATTGAGAGCACAAAACCGTATTATCCATTTATCCACTTCATCGGGCCGATACGCTCTAAAAAGCAAGCGACCATCTTTTGTCCTTTGTTTAACCCGACTCAAGCAACTATGGAGAAATGTTCGAGTGACTGGAGTACCACATCGCACACCCTTCCAAACATGTTGGAGAAGTTCGTTATGCTCAAATGCAGTAAGCGTGATTTCTAATGTGGCATTCTTCCTGAGACCAAGGGTTTTAAGGCGGGAGTGTAAGGTTGAAACAGGCACTTTGTACTCACGTGCCGCACTGATAATCGAACGGTAGCGACACATCACCTCTTGCATGGCAGACTGCATGTCATCCTCTGACCATTTCTTGTACTGCTGGATGCTAAGCCTAGACGATCGGGCAGTATCTGCAGAACGGAAATCGGGAAAGAAGAGAAAGTCAAATCTCCCGAGAAGTGCTATTTGACAGGTACCGAACAGCCACACGCATAAACACACAAGTGACATTACACACCACACCAATGTGCGTCCCTACAGACTTGTTACAGTTTGCTTAGGCATAAGGTGAATTTTACTTAACGGTGTAGAAACAAACATTAAACTTAGGTCAAAAACTTTTTTAAATAAGTCTACGACCGTAAAAGGAATTAATTCAATAAACCGTATTCCCAAAGTGCACCCCCCCCCCCCCCCCCCGGACAACATTATCTCACTCTTTGGTGGTATTGGTGCCATCCGGCTATACCCTTATAGCTAGACCAGTACGCAGAAAATGTTACAGGCATGTATTGTACCTCTGCAGTTGGAAGAGTATGGTCCGAGATGCTTCCAAATACCATTTTCCGAAGTTGTTTAATGCTCGACTTAGAAACGAAGGCAGGTTTAATCGTATGTATAATATTTACGGGAACCACACACATCCGTTAAGCAAAAAAGAACAGTTATAATCAACCAAACTACGGCGATACCCACTTGAAACAATCCCAGATAATAAATTGGGCCATTTTCGGCACTAATATATCAAGTCAAGCCTAGACAGGATCTCATGATAAGTTATAATCTAAGTATTTCAGTTCCCATTTCACTCAGTTAACTTCATACAGTAATAATTGAAAGATCCCCAGTGGTCTTTGAAATCTATTGTACTGAAAGTCTATTACAGCCAATGCAAAAGTCAGCCAAAAATAAACTGCCTTCATCTGCAAACATTTTCAAACTGTTTAAAAATACACAATAGAACTTTTCCACCTACAGCCTGTAAGTAAATATTAATGATAGCAATTGTCAAGTATTTCAATGCAGTAATAGTTTCTTTACAACCCTTAACAAATTGTTCAGGCAGTGAAAGGTTAAAACGAGATGGTAGAATGATTTCAAAATGGGCACTGCAGTTTTTGGTAAAGGTTAATTCTTAATAGGTATAAGAGGGCACACAAAGGGAGTTGAACCCTTGGTTTTACAGTATTGTTCTAGACAATTAATACTAGGTTTCATTATACTAGATTACGGAGGCAATGTTCGACTGGGTGACTGGCCTCACTGGGTCAACTGAGTCATATTTTGAGCTGGGTCACTGGCGCATTGCATAAACTGACCCAGTGAGACTCAGTCTGACCCAGCGTGCTGCTAAGGAAAACGTGACTAGCTGCAGGAAGGGGAACTCCTTTTCGGGATGGTTGGGATTTCCCTTCAGCTAGTTAAACTAAGTTTAATTAAATTTTATAACACAACGGAACGAAACGGAACGGAAAACTCAAGCATTGCACCATGCCAAACTCGGCCAAGTAATTGTAATCTTCATTCAGAACACAATTACGTACAAGTTGAGTAGTTGTAAACCAAACATCAACTGTTTCACGGTGTTTGGGAAACCGAAAGACACTTCAAACCAAATTTTGGTTAACAGCACGACCCTACCCGGAATACATCCCAGAGTTGCTGCGTGCTAACTCGGTTCGTACAAAGTCTTATTAAATTACTTGGAAAGTGGATTAAGGTAAAAACTGAAAATTCAAATCACTGGTTAAGTCTGGGTCACTGGGTCATGCATGTAACCCAGCCCAACTCTATGGAGGAAGAAACGCTGGAACAACCACTGCTCGAGACACCAAATAAAATTGGCCAGCCAATTCAACATCCAGTACATTTTTGTAAAAATCCTCGAAATGCAGCCTTGGTTTGATTCCATGGACTTAATATAAAAGAAATACCATAGCCACTCAGTGATTTAAAGAATGTTAAAGAAAATGCCCAATTAAAATTATAACATTAAGTGCCAAAAAGAACGAAGCTACTGAATTGTGGAAGACCCTTTCGGGTTCAAGATTTCATGTGAAAAAGTTCAAATACGCCGTTAAGTTTAATTGTGCTTGGAATTCCTCCATACAACAATGTTGCAGGCCGAGTTACGAGAACAAGCCCTTAATCAAACACACTTTTCAGAATTTTCTTTAAAGAATTTGCTTGGCTATAAGCTTGAACTCACAAACTAGGCCTTTTAAGGGCTTTGTAAAAAACGTTTTACCAGTTTGCGATACCAGAATATAGAGTTAGTGGTAAAATATGAAGTTGTTGCAACTGTGGAAAGAAGCAAGAAAATCTAAAAATGTTCCAATAAAAATTGTGTTTGGTGGAATGAAATTATGCTGGAAGACGGCTTGGGAAACAAAGGTTTTGAAACTATCACGGGCTTTCAAACAGGCACTGTGTGGGAAGTGTTTAAGACAACTGAAAGAATTGCAGCGTTACCTGGTAGCTATGAACTTGCAATAATGTGAAAGATGAGGTGACACATCTCTGCAGAGAAGTGACAATCCCTCTGCATATCTTGGTCTTGAAAATATGCAGAGGATTCAAAACTAACAAGTCAGGGCCGTGGTTTCCAAACCAAGTGGAGGCGAGTTCGTGTAGGGTTATGTTTGGTTTCTTGGCTGCAAAACATAAACTACCACTTACTTGCCTGTATTGTATGTTGCCACCGAAGTGAGAGAAGAATCTGAACAAACATTTTCTTCTTACTACAATACGTATTAGCAGATTCTTCAGATTAATTTTAATTTGAAGCAGTTATCAGTATTCAGATGCACAGGGGCAAATTGCACTTCAAAATCGCACTTTACACTCCTGATGCAGCTTTTGGAGTGCAAAATTGCACGTCGAAGTTGAATTTAACTTTTGAATCGCAAAAGCTACAAACTTGTGATTTGAGGCATTTTAAACAGCTTGGAATTAGATTTCCGGTGACGCCATTCCTTCCAAAGCAGTTGAACTCCATTTTTTTTACTCCATTTCGTTAAACTACGGGAATAGATTCTTCAGTCAAATAGTAAAGCTAAGTCAGTTTTAAGCAAAGTGTAGAAAAATAGTACATATTATTAAGATACTGAATGTCAGAATTTTCAATGGCTATAAAACAGGACACCATATTGTTGGTATAAATTTTGGTTTTGCACTCCAAAGTCTTTTTTTGCACCCAGTTAACAGATTTTGGGAGCAAATATACAGCTGGATGAACATTTGGAAGTTTGACTAATAATAAGTTATCTAATAATAATAATAATTTCTCCACATAGTGGTGGAAGGATTACGGAAAGGTGTTGAACCGCTGATACCGAGCCAAACTAAGAGAAAAGGAAAAGTGACCATTATAAACATTAATAGACTATAATGGTAAATAATGACGCTTCAGGAATTTGTTGAGATTTTCCTGTTTTAGCATACGGCAAAATCCCTGCATCATTGGCTGGTCTGCAGTTGTTGCCTTAAGTGCATTCCAAACATTTACGACACGTACGGAAAAAAAGTTTAGGCGGCAGGTAGTCCGCACAGGCTGGCAAGCGAGCTTCCAGTTATGACCCTTGTAACCATAGCTCCCAATACGGGTTCGAAAAAGGGAAGATTCACATCAATCAACCCACGGAGTATTTTGTATGTGAGAATCAAGTCGAAGCGAATGCGACGCAATTCAAGTTGGTCCAGCCCCGTGCGGGTGAGGCGTTCATAATAACTGAGGTCGCGCATACCACGTAGGCTTTTCGTAAACCGGCGCTGAACGGATTCTATCAGGTCAATATCACCCAATAAGTGAGGGGACCAAACTGGGGTAGCATACTCGAGGATAGGCCACACAAAAACCTTAAAGGCCCAAATTTTAATTCGAACGTTCCCTGCATTCCGTTTAGTTTGCACCTATCTAAATGTTTTTATGTGAACTTTAAGAAGCATCACGTTGAAGAAAAAAGAAGTTATCTTCCCTTTGCATGACATCAAAATGTTGAGCTATCACGGCCAGTGAAAACTGGACGTTTCTGCAGGGGCAGAGGAAAAGGGGTGGATTCATTAACCGTACCAGTTCTTCTACATGATCAACGTTCGCAGATGGCGTGTTACTAAACAAGCCACTACCTGTAGTATTTATTAAAAAAAAAACTACAGGATTGAAGTCTACGGATCCACTTGCGTTATTTCAATTCTGCGGATGGGAAAATATACACTCGAAAGGACGTGAATTTATTTGCCACATGCACCAACAGTACCTAACGTTGGATAATTGGCCGAGCGAATGAAGCGAGCATAACCAATAATGGACTGAACTTGGATTTCCTGCTTTTGTCCGTTTGGGACACGATAACATTTGCTATTCTTTTCTGATCTGGATGAAATTTTATGACAAGGGAGCATCGATACATGAAATGCATGAGCTCGAAGATGAAATTCCTACCTCACAATATTTTCGGAAGGTGGGCCAAAATTGGCCGTAAAGCGCTGGGTAGAAATCATGTAGTGGATCAGAGTGCACGGCCCTGCGGAGCACTGTGCAGAAATCAGAAGGGAGCACAGGGCAGAAATCTTATAGGTTTCTGCCCTGTGAAAATAGAAAATAAAGCCCTGTACTGCAGCATTTCTCGCTCAATTGAGTAATTGCGAGCACCAGAACTCAATTATATGCCCCGTCAAATGAATATTCCCAAAAAAATAATCATGTGTTTTCGGATGCCAGCCAATACCCTCCCCCCCCCCTCGGAATACTGTGTCTAGGTCCTGACTCACATCCACAAGCAAACCCCAATTTCACAAAGAGAAAACTCTACACGCTTCCTTCCATACCCCTTCCACACTGGACCCCAAGGGTCCGAACTTTAGTTTATTTTTTCTTTCACTTGAACATAACGGTGCCGTCGTTTTGCCTTTGCTCCCCTCTCTCCTGCCCACTCCTTTTACTTTGCTGTTGCTTATAAGCACTCCAAGAGCCAAAACGTTTCTTTAAGCGTGGGCCTGCACACCGGCCCTATCCACATTAAAACTTTCCACATTAAGACTTGGGGTCCCAAGTCCCGAGTTCGACCACGACTTGAAAAATCTGGGCCCAGTGTGGAAGGGATGAAGCTTGGGCCCAGGTTTTTTTCCCAGTGTAGAAGGGGTAAAAGCCTGTATATCTAGATGATAATTACAAGACTTCAAAAAGTACACCAGAGAAACAAACACGCTTAAATGAAGCTACAGGCCTTAAGCGTGCAATGAATCTTATTACTTCTCCATTAAGTACCACTTTAGTTTGTTTCAGTTTAAACAAAAAACAGAAAGCTACAAGGTTAACTAATTAAATTTTATTCAAAAAAGAAGAATAAGCTTGTAATGGCCTGCTTTATCACACAGTGTACAAAAATATAAGCAGACCATGTATCCACTGAACATTCTTCCTTCCGTTTTCTTATTTTGTGTTCATCAGGAGAAACAGACGCCGATATCCACTTATTTAGTTTGACGTATTTCATATAAACAGTTTGTATCTGAATAAACATACACAATAACACTAAATCTGACACAAAAGTTGAAGAATAGGAGTTGATTTGTTCAAATGTTGCACTAAACGTAAATTATTTAACAATTTCCATCGATCAAGACCACAAATGCAGAGCACAGTCTGTGGAAAGGTTAGTAAAACAAGCAGCAGCTCACTAAAGAGTTTTAAAATAATGTGTTTCAACATGGCCAACAGCTATATTTTTTCAAAATGTGTCGGACAATGTAAAGCTTCCAACAATTATAATGATTCACCTGCAATACAATTTTAAAAAATATATACAAGTGACAAAAAGAAATTCCCATTTGTTATGTGAACTTGTAAAAAAAATTAGAGCTGTACGTTGAATCCTCGGATCCAACTTTTTTTTCATTCTTCTAGGCAATGAGCTAAATATATTTAGAACTATGAATACTTTCAGAGGGAAATTTATTTTTGCCACACCCAATAATGGGTGGATAGCGTAAAACACACAGGTGATGCAGAACTAGACAATACGTTAATTTTCTTTAACAGCGCCTCAGGTAATACAAAATCCGAACATGCAACAAGTCTAAGCAACTAACTTTGAGCAATTTCCGTATTGTACAATGCTACAAGAATATAACTTCTGAAACAGACTACTCACTGTTAATCTCAGGGGGATTTCTGTGTAGGCTATTAAAAGTTTTACACCGATTTCGGGCAGGGAAGAGTGCACTAGTTTGGTGCAGTCAGGTCGTAGTATTTATCACGTACATAAGAAAGATAGGATTGAACTTGTCTAACAGTTGCTTGGAGATTAACTGAATGAGGGATTTCAAAAATTGTTGCCTCAAAAAATCAGCAGCTTTGTGTGCAGAAACAGTAAAGTAGCACTAAATTTTACAGGTAGGATTGCATAGGGACACAATTCACCGAAACCAAGCAACCAACCTTGAAATAAGTTCTCTTTCACAAAAACAACTCAAACTGCCCATAGGGACACAATTCACTGTTACATGTAAGCAGCCAACATTGCCCCAAGTTTTTTCACAGAGGTTCAAGGTCATTCTTGGTCGAAAAAACGAGGAAAGCAGCCAAAGGTGAACAAGAGTTTTTAATGCATTTTTAGTAGGTTTGCAAAGCTTAAAATAAAAGAGGAAAGCAGCCAGGGGTGAACAAGAGTTTTCAATGCAATTTTTAATAGGTTTGCAAAGCTTAAAAAAAAGAAAGCAGCCAAGGGTGAGCACGAGTTTTTAGTGCATTTTTAGGAGGTTTGCAAAGCTTAAAAACGAGGAAATCGGCTGAAATGAGGAAACTTTCATGCCAGTTTTCATGAACACAGACAAAAAAATCCTCATACTTGCATTAAGTAATTAACAACTTCGCACCAATTCTCTTACTTGAGCAAATGAACTATGGAAATTTTGGATTAAAAAACTAGGCTGTACCAAGAAAATAAAAGCCACTGCACTTAGTTATGTCGTTTAGTGGTACAAAACCGAAAAAAATGCTAGAACGATTAAGACATAAGTTTCAGGTACAAAGAAGTAGGAACTGTAGCTGAGAATATGTATCAGTGACAAGGGGTGTAAGGCATGTCAATTCATACCAAGAGCTACTTTAAAGAAAAATACATGATTTCTTTCATGTTGAAAGGTGTACACGACATTTGGAAAACAAAGTTACTGCATTTAAATACAGCACCATATTTAAATTCTATTTTTTCAATAGTTTTATTTTAGTAAAAGAAATCATGCCAAAGTGCTAAATGACCACAGCTAATGTAAAAATATTGCTAATGTAGGAACTGTGGTCCTTAGTAAAGGTATAGAAATTCAAGGCATTTATCGTACATACTCTACTCATAGACCGTGTGTTTAGTTGAAACTTGAAACCAATTTTATCTAGGTACCAGCCGCACATGGGGTCCTGGTTACTACATAATTTTCGATAATTTAATAAATTTAATGGCCAGTGATGAGCAGTAGTTAACTACATGTAGTTACAACTACTACTTAAACTGCTTTCTAAGTAGTTAAGCGATAGTTACATTACTACTGGAAATTATAGTTGATAACTACTAATTAAACTATTTATTTTGTAGTTACTGTTAAACTGCATTTCGTTATATTACTTTTTTCCATTTTCATAGGGCAACGATAATTTTGTTGAAAATTAAAAATAAAAATGCACTAATTTTTTTATTTTCATAATAATAAATTAAAGTACACTTAAAACCGTGACACTGTCAAGTGTTTTGGTTTTAAACTGTTTTTTTTATTACACTACTTTTTAACTACGTCATTTTTTACACCGATCTTACTTACAATGAATTGCAACTTTTGCAACAACTAACAACAATAAAAGAACTTTAACTGTAGTTGCAACTAGTTTTATTTAAAAGTAGTTTGTTAGTAGTTCTAATTATTATTTTACTGTAGTAAGTAACTGTAAGTTCACTTACTTTTCTAGTAGTTTTCGCCCCTCACCGTAATTTACGCTTAGTTAAAATTAAATGTATCCACATAGAACATGTGCCAACACACAAAATATGGTAATGCATTCAGAATTACTATTAACCTTTAATGAAATTGTCATGCTCTTTTACTGTCTCTTTCATGGAATTCCTACCCGGCCTTAAGTAGAGACCAGACTGCAGAGACCCGGCTTCTACTTATTTGTGTGGGGATAATGACCCGGCCACAACTGGAGACTGCTGCAATTGAACTCCCAGCTATACACAGAGGATTTACCGTATTTGACATGGTAGACGAGTCAGTTATAGCCATTTTTGAAGCACTCTGCAGTATCCTCGGATTGCAAGTTTGTTTGTTTTTTTTTTTTTGGGGGGGGGGGCTGATGCCAAATGCATCAACCTTGCGAATTACTGACGTGCGATGAGTGCAGCAAGAAAAGCTTATTTAAAAATTAAGAGTAGGACACGGGAAGTGTGCAGTACACAGGAAAACAAGCTACAAAACTGTATCCTAATTTCTGGAAACCACGGCACCTGTAGGACAACTTAACTATTACTAGTGCTATCGTCTTAAAGACCTTACAAGCTCTGTTGAATTTTGACTCAGCTGTGAATACCATTGCCCAAGGTTCCCCTAACATTCATAACTGAAGTCTACATTGTCGGCACAAGAACACTTTTTTAGGACATTTGCAAAAAGTAGAAAATAGTCTCTGGAACTGTCATTTCAGAGCCAACAACCTGAAGGTAGCACCATATGTCGTTAGAGAAGTCAAAAATCGTATTAAAAATCAATGAAACAAAAGTCACATAACAACGGCGAGCATGGTAAAAACAACTCTTCACACAATTTATGTTACAGACCCAAGCCAAGCCCCCCTTTAGGATTTCGTAGCACTTTAGGCAAAATTCTTACAGAAACTAGTTTTTATTTCACAAATATTACGATAGGAAAACTTCATAAGCTCAAATCTTTATAACGTACATATTTTTGTAATCCTCAGACAAGAGGCATCAAGAATATACAAATACACGTATTAAAAAAATGGTGGAACTTTATGTAGAATTTCCCTGTTATGGTTTTAGCAATGGCCTACAATGGCGTCTAGCAGGGTAAGCGTTTCACCGGGTAACGACTTTCATAATACAACAGCAAAGCAATGATCCCGGAAAGAAGCTGTTAAATCATTATACACAGGGCGCGGAAATTCTACCAAAGTACCAAAATGGTAGTCAAAATCAAAATGAAATCTACCGCACATTTATTGAATGCTGAACCCTTTTTACACGTAATTTTCTATACACTGTGGTATATTTAACTTTGAAAACAGGTTGATATTTGTGTATACCTTTAGTAAAGTTAAAAATGTATTTACATTCGCAGCAAAAAATAAGGTAATTCTTACAAAAACTAAACTCTTTACGTCACTGTAATAGCAGATCTTCACTTAAATCGTTCAGAAGCTACTACATTCCTGTATTACGTACGTAAAAAATTACTGTACAGATTGTATGTACACAGACACAAACGTATTCTAAGGCACTTTGGTAGCTAGCACAATATTGCAAAATTGCCATAGGTAGTACACAGTAGAGTCACAAAAGGTAGGCTATGTCTTCATATCAGAAATTAGAAGTTTTGTCTTTTCTCACCAGTTTTTCTTTCGTTACAGCCAGACGTAAAGTAATTTCAAACAATGATGAATATTAGGTATGACTAAAAATAATCAAATACATATTAAAGAAACTAATACCATACTGCTACATCATTTCGTTTCTTCAAATATGTGTTGAAAAGTCAATTGCAAAGAAATCAAAAGTCCTGTTGATTGGTCCACTTCTTCGCATATGGGTACCCTCGGACCAACCCTGTCGCACTGGCGACCCTAAACGCACTTTTCGTAGCATTACAAAAGTTACGGAAAATCGATCAAACAGACTCAAAAAAGGCCATGTAAATATCATGAAACTCGGTGTCCGGGTAGATTGTTAATACGCAATGTAACCAATCCATTGAGCTAATCTAATGATTTGGTGAAACAAATAGCCAACAGATTCGTAATCACGATGTTACGAAACCGTCAGTATTCTTCAAGTTTTTGCTAAAAGATGTCGTGATCAATGACATCGCTCTGCCCGTCCTGTGCCATTGATTGTGAATTTTTTTGGCGAAAACTTGAAGAATACTGACGATTTCACAATATCGTGATTACGACTCAGTTGGCTATTTGTTTCACCAAAACCTTAGATTGGCTCAACGGTATTGGATTACAACCGACTTATTACCCGTCCAATACGCAAAGTTCTGTACCAATCAATGGGAATTTTGGCATCCTTTGCGATTAACTTTTCAACACAATTATTTCATACAACTAAAATCAGAAAACTTGAATGATTACTAATTAAGTCTTTGTGTTGTAATCGTTCCATAACATTTGATCACCCACAAAGGTAACATCCCCGTTATGTGTACAGTATTCTGGTCATTAGTTATAAGAAGCAAACAAGTTTAACCCCTTTTCATTGTCAGAGTGAGGATTAATTCCATCAAAGCCAAAAGAAGTTAGTAAAGAAGCAGGATATAAATTAAGTAAATTCAGTCAATGAATTTACGCATGATTCAACTGTTGTGTTGGTAGTACGCACTACTGAAACAACGATCGGAAGAGATCTTTACACCATGTAGGCACGAGACACGACATCTGCAGTTAATCGGCTCCAAAATCAACACTAAAATGTAGAGTTCTGCCAAGTGTACCAGTTACCTCACAAATATGTATTATTGCGTAATCACAAATGTCATTTGGTTTAATTTACATTCATGTAATCAAGGATTTATAGGCTTGGGAAGGAGAATTTGGTAACTCTAAAAAGTCCCTATTGAAACGAGTTACATTCATTCCTATTAGTTCCATCCGAGTTTTCAGAGGGCACCACGCGTTCCATCTTCTGATTTTTGCTCGTTTTTCAGCCCAAATCTAAAGTAAACTAAATTACACCTGCTAAGCTAAACTAAATAATAATTAAATACAAGCTAGTTTCGTTTAGCTTAATTTTAGGCTGAAAACTGAGTAGAAATTCCCACATAAAACTCATGGCACCCTCTATAAACTTAGACGGAACTAAAAGGAATTAATCTAAGACGTTTCAGTAGGGGGTCTCAGTCTCAAATTCTTCTCCCTAACTAATAAATTCTTGATGTGATTAAAGCTAAATTCTTAAACCTCTTTGATTTGAACTGCTACAATAAACCATAGATTCCCTTTCGCATAAATCGAAATAATGTAACATTAAAGCACCCAGTAACACACATTTTATATTTAACGTAACTCTGCATCATTTCTGGAATTGTCTGAAATGCATATTTTTTTTCTTCTTACTAAACCACTGTCTTTAAAATAGAATCTGGATTTAGTTGCTTAGGCCAAACAACCGATCAAGTGTCATTTCACGTGTATTTTTGAGAGGATCCAGAAGTAACAGTCAGTGAGCCTACTTCTCCGCTCCTGCATTCCGAAGAAGTCTTTGTGTACCCTACACTAGTGTATTCTGATCCAAGTGGTGGCCGGCCTTTTTTTTTCGGCGGCGTTGTTAAAATGGTTCCATCCGGGAGTGGATGTCGGAACTTGACCGGCGTCCGTCCACTCATATAGTCATGTAAGGAACTCTTGGGGATACCGTACGTTTTGGCTGCCTTCAACAAAGACATCTTGCCGGTCTGCACATCCTGCATGGCTGCAAGTAACTCCTCCATCGTCCACTTCTTGCCAGCACGCATTCGGACGCCATGGTACCACATCGACTCTTCACCCGAAAAAAAATATGAGTACCACTGTGGTTACTGTACAAATTCAACTCTGCCAACAGTACCTAACTTGCCAATACATAGAAAATTCTAAAAGTTATAGGGGGGCACAACCTATTCAAATAATTTATATGGCTCGCATTAAAAATCTGAAGGTTTTAGGGGTGCACAATGTATTCCAAAACAATTTAAAGACCCGTGTTAAAAATCTAAAGATTTCAGGGGTGTACAATCTATTCCGAAATAAAATTTACAAGCACCGCATTGCCTAGTTGTAAATCAATAGATTTATTAGAAATGTGGTTTGTTGGGTGGGACGTTAAACGAACTGCAAAATTATTGGCAATTTGCACTTAACGGGGTAAGAAAAATTGGCCAATCAACTTACTTTAAATAAAAACGTCAAAAAAAGGTGATAGGTTCTGATACAGCCACAAATACATTACAACGTTTTTACTTTTTGAACTACTATTACTAACAGCAGAATTATTAATATGGGTTGTTTTTTTTGAACGAATATCCTTTTCAATAAATTTTAGACAATTTCCAAATCAAACAAAATAATAAAAAGCATGCCAGTATAATTTCAGCTAAAAATAATCTATAATATACAAACAATCTTGTGCGAGGTGCCTGATGTAACATTACGGCTTAACGAGGCGATTGGTGTAGTTAGATTAATTCCAAGAGATTTACCCTCTTCGTATTTCGGTCAACCCCCAAGGATAACAAATGTTTACAGCATTTGCGTTGATTTGACTAAATGCAGTAATACAACGTGCGTGCATGAATTTAAACAAACGACAAGAAAGCAAGCACTTTTAATTACATCTACTCGTGCCCTGGTGCAATAATAAGTCTTAGATGAATTAGTTAACAAAAATGATTCGACAGTACTCAATGCTTCAAAATCAAAAAATCTGAAAAAATAAAGACCACAGGAGTAACAAACGATTCAGAAGTAAGGGATTCAGGCAGAAACCAAGAAGTGACTGTGCATCTAAACCATGTGCAATGGCTATTTGTCGTGACGTCACCATGAGTTAGCCAATGTCAAACGAGAACAATGGCTGTTTGGCCGTCTGATTGGACTAGCCCAGTCACGTGATATGCATGTCACAACAAACAGCCATGGTGCCCGGTATAGTTAAAAATAAACATAAGCGCACTTCAGAGAGTGAAGAGGACGTAAACCCAACTCATTACACTAGAACGTAGGAGTTTCCAAGACGAATATTCAGAAGCTTAAAAAATAACAGGTTAAGTTTTAGAAAAGGACTGCAAAATGTCAGAACTTTTTGCGTAACAGTTTGTCAGGGGGCTGAAAGTGATACAGGGACATGTTAGCAGAGCCTGTTAATCATCTGAGATACAGATTTATACCTGTATCTTAGACGGTGAGGTGAATTAAGCTTCTACATATTTTTTTTAGCGATTGTTTTAGGCGAAATGTTTGAAGTTTAAAAGGACAAGATGTCAAAACAACAAAACTAACTTAACAGACATACAGTCATACGCCAGATTACAGTTTTAATAGCAATCAAACAGATTAGCACAAGTCCAAGATAGTGCAAAATCTAAATTCCAACATTAACATGATTTTTTTTAACAGGCTTGCAAAGTATTAATGACCATCTCATGTTGATCGCCACAGAAAACTAAAAACATGTGTCTTCCCATAAACTGAACATCCGATTTTTCGTAAATTAACGTATATTACTCCTAGTGGCTCCAGTAAAATGTGTAATGTTAAAAATCTGTTCTATCCACAAGTACAGCTTACAAGTACAGCTTACACGTACAGCTACAATGATATAAGAAGGGGAAAAAAGGAAGGAAAAATCTATTTGCATCCAAATAGACGTGTGTAAAATACTGAAATTCCGCTGAAAAGTCATCGTAAAATTTTTGCGTTTTTTTCTCTAAACCAAACAGCTTGAAGACAACTAGGAGTCACATTAAAGTAAAAGTTCACTACTCTGATATAACTTTTGGGGTATTTTAGGTGGGGGATGAGATAATAAAGCAGACTTGCTGCAGTCAAAAAAAAAAATAATATGAACATGTTAAACGCAGCATTTTGTGCAAGATAACTTAGCACTGTTCAAGGTTAATTATGATGAAGTACCGTAAATCATGGATTAAACGCCCATGGGCTTACGCAGTTAATTTGGCGAAAATAGGGGGTGGGCTTTCAATCAAGCATCATACATTTTCTACCCTTTCTGGACATCGAAATTCAAAGCTTTTGCACAATCTCTGAAAGACCAATTTTTACATCCTTTTAATTGCTGTGAAGAAGGGAGGCGGCTTAGGTGAGAGATACCCAGGCCTTGTGAAGGTGCCACGTCCACTATTACTAAAGGGAGGGAGAACGGGCCAGTAAACGTAGCAAGCAGTACTATCTTTATTTACATCACACAACTTTTAGGTAATTTTTCGTAGAAAAATGACAATTTGAGGGGTGGGCTTTAACTCCACTATTTCATGATTTTGACTTTACAGCATTTTAAGGGGTGGGCTTTAGCTTCAACTAGGCTTTTAATACACGATTTACGGTAATAGTAATAAACAAAAAATGTAATGAAGCCAATATTGCTGCTCACTTATGTCTAGACACACTGTTGGCTTCATTTTGGTTCTTGGTTTATTCTTGGTTTATTAGACTAAAGTCCCAACTTCCTTTTCGCTTCAACGTGCAGAATCATTGGTGAACCAGATTCACGAGTTAAAACAGTTCCCACATTTCCTTTGAGTGATGGCTCGGGCACTTAGAACTTTCGTGACTTGCAAACCTTTCTATTTTTGAGGAATGGCGCTCATTATATTTGTTAGAGCCAATCCCTTATCTAGGCCTTTAATTATTCTTGTAGGGCGAAACACAGCAAGAGATGTAAATTACGAGCTTTGTTGCATTACAGACAACAGCATACACAAGTTAAACATCTGTTTCTGGAGAGAACCGGCGCTAATTCGAGGTCAGGCACTAATGAAGGAAACGGGCACATTTTGCCTGAATTTTGCAGACTTTCTGCAAAACCTACCTCACTGTCTGTAAATCTGCCTCAATCACGTTTAACTATCCATTGGGCCCTATTCACTTGTACTTCTCTATAATTTAATAATTAATTTTACATTGCACTTTTCAACCATTTTCCTCCATAGTCGAAGGTCACACTAGTAAATACAAACAAACTAACGCACTTGTTAAAACAACATATCCAAACACTATTTTCATGCATCCTGCGCGAAATAGCGTTTGCAACATTTTGTAGGTTAGAGTGAATGTAAATGAATGTACATGTACACATGTAAATGAATGAAGTTGCAACATTTGCAGGGACGCCCATATGGAAGTAAGCATTTTCAAACCCAAATGCAGTAAAGCTTAATCAGTGAGCACGAGCAAGAAAAGGTACTTGAAAAGCTTAAATTGAATATTTATTCAAAACTAAATGGGTAAATACAAAATATACTCTTAAATTCACAATATGTTACATCAACCAGTTTCATCAACCAGCTTCACATTGAAACGTAACATTACGGCAAACATGGCTGCCGGTAATCAAAACAAGGACAAGCAGACTTAAAGGTTGGTAAATACAAATCCTTATGCTTCCCCTTCCTTTAGCATAAAAGTGAATCAATACTTTTAAAGTGGGAATTGATATACCAAGTTTCAAAGTAAGTCACAAAACCTCTCTTGTAATAGAAAGAATTATTTTCATGGCTTTGATATTGTACATGAGAATGCCGTAAATTTTTCGACTCAGAGGAAATTTTGACTTTCTCAAGTTGCAAGTCATAAATTCCAAAATTCAGATATTACAATTCTTGGGCACTTGACAGCATCACAGGGGCCAGTCACGTGATATACAAGGCAATGATGTTCATGCCTCACATACTAGAATCATGTGACTGGCCCCTGTGGACAGCATATAGCATAGTTCAGAAGATTCATATTTTTGGATTTCACTTTTTCAGAAAAAAAATATCCTACAAACCCTCAAAATCTATACGTCCTGTCATTTCGTTAAGATTCATATCTTATTACTCATCAATTTTAAAATGTTTGCCGTAGACGAGGTAAGAAATCAAAACATTAATATTATTACTATTTTTAGAGTACCTATTTTCGTTCGTTATAGTTGACACACATCAGCCCGTGATCACACTATATTTTTAATTAGCTGGGTGACATTTCGCTTAACCTCGCACTACTCGTTGATCACAGTAAAAGATTAATAGACATCACAACTTTGAACTTGCAGCCATTATTAGACGTCATTTTGTAACTCGTTTCTTTTTTTTGGTTTCATCAGTTTTGGAGGGTAGCCAGCAACTCTTCTTCCGATTCTACAGCTTTGATTCTTACCTTGATCTGATACGCAGAGCAAAAGAATGCTTTTGTTCCAGTCACACACAGATATTTTGTCCCGTGTTTTCATTCCCTTTTTACTGAAAAACAAAAGCTGTTTCGGTGGTCATCCTGGTTAAGTGATGAGAGAGCTCAGCCTGGCTGCTGGAGGTATGCGGATCCGGTCGAACCCCTGAAAGGGGATCTTGGTGGAGTCCCCGCCAGGACTGCCGGACAGGCTGGCCTGAGAGGCTACCACCCTCCTTCAGCAGCTATGGAAACTTATTCTGGCCAATTCTGGACAATCTTTAATCCCCCCATGATGATGATTAGAGGTTTCCCGGTTCAAATCCCGGGTTTGCCCCTCCCTTTATCAGATATTTCTTCTCTCAAAAAAAGCGTATTAATGTTCAAAATTGAGCCAGTTCAGCACACAAGCATTATATTGCTTCGGTTGACTTAAGGCTCAAAGGTATTAATTTTTTTTTTAATGTGAACCATTTATGCTTGTTAGTACGATAACCATGACGTGGGGATGAAAATATCTTTTTTTTAGTGATTACAAGCAGGAAAGCGGCAAATAAACTGCAAACCTTTTCCCATTACATTGTGAACAGATTTAAAAACCATTTGCTGCTGTCGGATTCTCTAAAACTGCACAGCTTTGATAGAATTACAACTAGCCTATAGCCCTCTGAACTGATGTATAAAACTTTTTATAGTGCTCAGTTTATAGTCTTGAACTGACCTATAGCTGCGCCCTTTTCCCGTCTACCCTTCGTTTGGACAAACTTCAGTTTCAAGAAAAAAATTTGATCATTATCTCGCTAAATGGGAACTTGCTACTCACTTCCCGCCAAATGCCTCAAAAATATCTAGATTAAGCAGCATCCGGTGCAGTGGAATTATGAGAGTGATAAATAGTCTAGCAAAGTGCCGTAAAACAAAAAAAGAAATGTGGGAGAGTGGAGTTACCTTTATGTACATCTAACACAGCTAACATACAAAAGTTAAACGTAACTGTGCTGGGTTTAAACCTGAAGAAATTCAGTGTAACAGTCGGGAGGGTTACCAGCAAGAATGGCGGGCTCTAAAACCTAAACCACTCGGTCTTTGTGCTCATTTTCACAATTCGTCACAACAAAGTTTCCATTGGATTATATCACACAAATAATATTTTTTTTTAAAAACAGTTACTGATGTGTTAAAAGGTACGCTGCATGTTGAAATCAATACAAGCAATGGTGGTGCTCAGTAGAAATCAAAGACCAGACAGGCGCCCTGTGTACAAAGACGCCGCAAATCAAAATAATTTTTACCAAAGTGTTTAAATTCAGTTACCTTTAGGTCTAGATTCTTCTGTGTTTTTTTTTAATTGCCTATAACTTGTTGACATTTGCTGTTAAATTGACGTAATTGCCGTAATCAACCGGTTACAAATCTTTACATCCAATTTTCTCAATTAAAACATATTATTGATTTTTACCCTTTTGACAATGGAAAAAGCAACAAATAATGTACAAAAGAAGTATAAATATTGTTAACTTTACAAACTGGAATTACCAAAATAAAAAAAAATAGTCCTATCACTTTGTGTGAGAGCTGTACACCGACTGGAATCACTTACTTGATCAAGTTTCATCGTTAAAATTAATCTTACTAAAAGCACATTATATATATATATTGAATTTAACGTCACAAGCCTTATGTCAGCCGAAACAATTAATGCTTGTGTGGCTGAACTGGCTCAATTTTGAACATTACCAGATTTTTTTTGGAAGAAGAAATATCTGGCAAATGGAGGCGCCAGCCCGGGGATTCGACCCGAGAAACCTCCAATCATCGTTGGGGCCAAAAGATTGTCCAGAATTAGCCAGAATACATCCCATAGCCACTGAAGGAGCATGGTACCCTCTCACGCTACCATGACGTCTAATATGACCGCACGCAACAAACTAGAACAATATGATGGCGGTTCTCTTTAATCAATTGACTATTTTCATTTTTAACTAGCAAGCCACCACACATGCAGCAGAGCATGAACTAACAATGAAGTTTTGCTCGAGTAGTCTTGTGATTTCTACCATTGCTAAAGTAAAACACAATACCAAACTGAAACTTCAAACAAAGACAAATAAACCTACTACAACAAAACAACACCCTTACTATAACTGCAGGATGCAGCAAATCAATGCTGAGCTAGCCTGCCAGGGGGTCACAAATGTTTACCACACTCGGCAGGGTAAAAGACATACATAAACTATTCATTAACCATTCAAAAAGCTAGGCTACTGAGCAGTTGGACGGTGATAAATAAACAAGCAGAAAAGTGAAGTACAACCATACCAATTTCAGGTTTTAGCTAAGAAAAGCAGTGTTGAATCTTATAAATTTCCACGCCATCAACAGCAGCCTTGTTTAAAACTGAAATGCCACGAATTAAGCTTGAAGCATGCAGGCTTAACAAGTACTTGTTTAAACATCAACTTCTTCCGTCTTGGTCAGTTTGCAATAAATAAAATGAAAAGATTTACAAATGAACGAGCCCAAAATCTGTATCAAGTTCCAATTTTCAAATGCTGGTTGCTCAAATATTAGCATTAATTATGAATTCATTGGCACTGACGCTGGCAGTGTTGCTGTCAAATTACACTTACTAAACAAGTGTTAGCACTTGGCTGTTCCTTCTACTCATCGAGATGAACTATATTTTAGAAACACAATGTGTTAGCAATTTCAGATTAACTTATTTGAAAAGTTCTCATCTGTAGAAATTATTTTAGATTGAACCATTCCTTTATCAATTTCTTATTAATGGACTTAAAAATTCTGATACTTAGAATGCGTAGTTTAGATTGCTCTAAGTAAACTGACCACATTACTCCATTATCTCTAACAAAACCTGCAGTGCTTCAAACTCTTACTGTATTGACAGAATTTCAACTTTTTTATTTGTGCTTATGCTGCCTAAGCAAGAATGTATCAACAAAATGACATAGTAATATCCAGTACAAAAATAAAAAGCAATATCTGAAAATTTTCAGTTGGAATTATGAAAACCAAACAGATTTTTTTCAGTAATTTTTGGAAATTTTTTAACAACTGGGAATTAAAAAAATTTTTTAAATAATTCAATAATAATAAAAAATAATATTTCAATAATTCATGCCTAAGATCTTTCCCCACCTTTTTTTCTTTCTAAATATTCATAATTAAAATTTGTGGGCTAATAGCTTGAACACTTTGCGTGTAAGGAGATATCAAATCCGTATAATTTTTGGGTTTACTAACCATAATTATCAGCTTCCAGAACAGAATGCTGCATTGCAACCTGTACCCTTAAGAAGCTGTGCTTCAACGAAGCAGCCGTAGAAAGATAGTGTCAAACACATCTTGACCTCATCATTTGCTTTTCACTTTAAATTCTACATTTACGCTAGTGCAAGCCTTTTGTGAGGGCCCTACTTTTACTGGTAAAACTCAAATTCTTAAATTTTTATTATAGAATAATGCCGTACGCAGCAGATTAATTGCTCTTTTTGTATTTAAAGAGAGTTTTCAACTCCTTAAATACAAAAAGGGCAATAAAAATCCGCAGCATACAGCATATTATAAAATAAAAACTAAGAATTTGAGAAAAAGCAGTGCCGAAATTAGGATGGTGCAAAGGGTACAACGCACACGAGCCCAGGAAGCGAT
>JAHWFP010164178.1:158928-229213 GCA_023313725.1 Lithobius niger
GTTTGGTGTTATTTGTAAGTGTAGGGAATTGTCCGTTTCAGTATTGGTATTGTCCGACGTTTCCAAACTTGAACTCCAGTTGAAATAAGAAGTGATGCCAGCCTTCCGAGTTAACCTCCACAGCGTTGTTTTTGGAATACCACAGAGATTGGCGGCACGAGTCAAGGAAAACCCTCTTTGAACCATATGAACAGCTTGTTCCACATCGGCTGCACAGTACGATCCGTATTCCCTTGACGGCAACGGGTACACTGGTGACACTGAAGATAACAGTGTAACCATCAAAATCAAACAGCTTGTGAACAGGTATTATCACCAATAAAGAAATATACAAAAAAACGTTTATTTGCAAAATAAATGCTCGGTAAAACAGTGTTGTTTTTACATGAGGCCAGATTCGGTTGTGACAAATTTTGTGCGAACTCATCTTACATTTAAAACTACTGTGAATGCCACTGAAGTTGAGAGTAATTAAAAGTACGTACCAAATTTAACTGCAATTGACAGAAAATACACAATTTATTCAAGCAAATTGGTAGCCTTGGCAAGCAACGAATCAGAACTAAAGTTGTGTGAAACTGAAGCATTCACATCAAAAATCTTTTATTGAACTAGCTAACGTGGTATTCTTCTACATGAACATAGGGTTGCCACTAGAGATTCTTAAATAAAGAAATGACTCATCAGGACGGGAAATTCAAAATGAAGAGAAAATACTACCCCTACAAAATGCTGGTATTCTCCAATATTCTGACAGCAATTTCGACCCCGTTTTTCTACAGTACGGTTTTAAAAATGAAGACGGGTGAACAAAAACCAGGCAAGAGTTTCTTTGGAGCTTTCACGCGAGCTTCCAAGTTTTCAAGCCTATTGAAAAACTGTACTGATAAGACGGTGAAGTTTCAAGAAAAACAAATGCTTGCTCCCTATTAAGTCTGTGAAATTTTACCTCAGAAAAATGCTGGTATACTATTAACTCAGTGGTGACGAACGGGTGAATGGTAAAAGTAACAACAACAAATCACTTTGCGTTAATCACATACAACCCTTTCAAATGCCAATGTATTAGCAGTCGCCACTTTGCTGGTAGACCTTAGAAAGCACTATTCCTAATTTCTACTCGGCCGACAGCCAATACATTTTACGTGATACATGGTTTTTCATCCTTTAAGCCAAGTATTACTGCAGGAAAAAAACTATTTCACAGCTCTTGCAACTCAGAGCATGATGAAAACCGTTTGTTGCTAACTTTTATGCGTCTCAAGATGTTGCTGTTTGAGGGACAGTCTAGTGTTAGTCGCCATTTTAGTGACTAGGGCTGCAGTTCATTAGCCAACCGTTGATTTCCATTCACCAAATGGAGAGTGGTGACCGATACTGGAACAGGGTTGACCGATATCTAGCTTGAAAAGTGGACGACTGAGGGCACTGCATGCATCTCAAAAAAAGAATTTTAAAATTACTATGCCTAAAATGTAGCAGCCCAATCTCAGTGTAACATGCTTCAAAAATCAATTGCAGTAGTGTTGACAATATTTCTGCTTGCCAGTTTGGGTAAGAACTACGCTTCGCAGCAATGCGTACTTTGCATTTTTAGAATTCATTTTTCCGGGGGACTATGCTCGAAATTACATTTGAAATCGAGCTATGCTTTAACCGAGTCATCACAGCAGCACACTGACTGGCATGATTAAAATATATACAATTGTTAAAAATGCAATGCACGTTGCTAAAACTCTTATCCTTGTGAGTGATACGATAAACAAACCCATTTAAAATAGTTGAATGATAGCCGGTGACTATTACTACGTACAATTCACTAAAGTAAATGAGGCATCCGGCTGTTCTCTGCACACATAAAATGCAAGCGTATTCCTACTCCCACAACCTAATGGTCAAAGTAGCGTGGTACAAAGTACTTCATTTCATCAGACGTACGAAGTAATACCCTTTTCATACTGCACAGCTATGGTCAGAACTTGCGCCCATAGGAAAACATGCCTTCCTCAACGTGCCACACACAAACTTTTCTCTCACTACAAGTTGCCATGCCAGAGTCAAAGTTGTGTAAGCCTTTGTTTTCTCTCCTCCTCCTAGTTAGCGTGTGATTATTACTTGTTGATAATCCGTCATGCACCCATCGGCCTGTTCCATTACCCTGATTGCATAAGACGTGCTCGTGAGATGATTCTCACATGGCACTGCTGTCACGGACGATACCTCACTCACTCGCTCGCTTACGGTAGATACCAAAGGCTCTTCCAATGACTACGCATTGCCCCACAGTAAACTCAGGTCAAGACGAACCGTACCCGAAAATTTGTATTATCTGTTGATAAGATTCAGCCAAAAGTAGGAATCCGAACCCTGGCTTTTGCTGGTGTCCGCAAACAGCTTAAGAAAACCAGTGACAAGAGAGACCAACTTGATTAATTCACAATTAATCTCAGTCCCGCTAGTTTAGCTGCAACCTAGGTAAGACGCTGCAGAAATAAGTTACCTGCAACAACCGATAAAGTTATCCAGTCAAACAAAATGTGTTCAACTACCACCCTATGCACACGTGAATACGGGTTGTCTACTTCACACCTACCAACACACCCAAGACATGACTACAATCTATAATGGGCTTCCGGTTCCATGGAGATACACTAAGCACAGCTGGGTATCCCTCTTCCTCACCCTCGATATAATTTTCAGCGTATGACCCAGATTTATTCATATTTAGTCAATTGCTTTGTCATGCCGTACCACTTTGCGCCCACCAGACGAATTTATCACACCGAAATAATAACGTATAAAAAGAATAAGGCGGAAATTATCTAAACAAAGAAAACAAACTACACATATACTACCAAAAGAATTGGATTTGTATGTCCATTTATAGTAACTACAAATTAAAAGAAACAATTTCACGTAAAAAAAGTGAAAATAAAATTTATCCCAAAGGTACCGATTTAAACACTCTGACGCTGTTTTCAGTACAACACTATTTTACTGGGCATGTATTTGCTAAAAACACATTTAACACTTTGCACGATGTAAGGCATAGATAGCATGCTGCTTGACATGACACAGGTTCTTCAAATTAACTATTTTTGGAATATTTCTAACTTCTAATTCAAATGTTAAATTCAAAAGTTGAATCTTGATTTCATACTGAAACATGCTAAACGAGCAAATATTGAGTTGTTGCATATGTCTAGCCAATGGACCAAACTGACAATAGAGTCTTATGGGCCAATGGCCGTCGGGTCCTGACGTGGTGGCCCTCGTCTTGACATCCATTATTGAGCCATGTTTGCTGGCCTGGTGGAACTTAGAATTCCATTGTTTATCTGCCTTTTCTTCGTTCGTTATTATTCTGAAAGTTTAGCTGCGTCACGAACATAGGACGCCAAAATCTGAAACTTTCCCACCGTTTCTAGCAGGACTAAATTCTGCCCAACACTGACACGTAGCCTAGCGTAGACGTGCTCACGAATTTAGTGAAGCACAATTTGTGTGTCATTCATTCCCATTTGCTGCGAGTTGCAGTTGGAATGACTTGTGTGTTGTTTTGATAAAGTTTAAGCAACAAAGTAACATACCGTCACTTAAAAAAGTTACAGTACCAAAATGCGGCTAAACTCTGCTTTTATTTTCTGACACGTGAGTAGACGTTGACTAAATTGATAAAGTACATTGACAAGGAGAAAAAGAAAATTAACCTAGGAAGAATAAACATGACTTCGTAACAGGAGGCGCTTGTCACCCAAACCAACAACTTGTGGGCAGTGCTTGATAATGGATGACATTAACAACACCGCCTATCACATTGATAATGATGAGTGTAAGCACGTAAACACCAAATCTCATACGCAAGAAACAACTTAATTCTTTTTTTTAGGCCTTTGTTAATTGTTCAACAACAATGTCATGGATTCCTTATCTTGTAGGAACTTCCAAATACAATGTTGGGATTCACGGCAGCGGCTCAGGTGCCAAAAAAACAATACTTCTGAAACACCTTGCAGAAAGTCAGCTACTCAGAACAAAAATTCAGAATGATTTTATAAAGACAGAATTGATCGCTAAATGGAGACATTATTCACGGTTGGTATTTCTGGCTGGATAGGGTTTTTTTTTTATATCTGTTGTTCAGTGTAAGAAAAATCGTTGCTGTAAGTGTAACGGAAAAAAAACAAGTTAACCAGCTATGTTTGTTGCCCAAGTGGTAGTTACCACCTGGTAATTTAACTCCCAATGATCAGTTTTACAATCCAACCCTTCTTTACTAACAGTCACATTACAATACTGATGCAACAATGCAAACTAAGACATATTGTTGATGCGTACTGGCCAACTTGCACAACTTAATCAAAGTCTGATTTGTAGGTTCGATTGTTGAGCAATAATTCCAGAAGGAGAAGCAACGATTCAGCTATACTTGAATGACATAAAGACTGATGTCAGCTAATTTTGCTTACAAACATCCAACTTCAAAGTTCTTTTACTAAGAGGAAAAATATGAAACGTGTGTTGGCATAAGCCTGCAATGAACACGACCAATCCACAATATCGAAGTCAGTTCTGCCCCAGAAATGTACTGTGAAGTTTACGTACAGGTCCGTGCACATCCTCTGAGCAGTGCTATTCACGAAAAATGTGCTCGTCCAGAACGTTTTTCTGTTAATTTCCCAATTTTCTTTAATAGTTTATTTGGTTTGTTCCTCTTTCGAAAACATAAATCAAAACAAAAAAATCAAAGAAAAAACATAAAATAACTGAACCTCTCAGTGAGTGCTCCTACTGAGACGTAATGGACACAACACACAATGCGCAGCAATCGAGACGAGAAACCTTCATATCTGCTGTTATGTAGCTAGATTCAAAGAACAGTGCTTGATAACATCACATGAGAAAAAAAAGTACCAGTAATTGTATAATAAATACGTTTTATTTTCATACTGACTACATTTGTCGTAGTTTATCTAAAAGGAACCACTGAAGGCAGCAAGGTTAACATAACACATGTATTAAATCTATAAACGGCAACCCCTACTGATTAAAAAAAAAACTATATTTAACAAGGTTCCAAGTTCTGGGAGTGTCATAAAACACACTTCAAACTTTTTAGCAAGTAACATGAGCTGTAAATCCATTTCCAATCTTGGATATCACCGGAATTTTATGAAAACTTACTATCGTTGGATACCTTCCAACGTTCAATGCCACGTGCAATAGTGTATGTGTTGTCACACTATCAACAAAAGCGATAAATACTCAACTCAATTTTAAAGGGTATCATGTTAGGCTGGAAACTGAGCTAATAATATAACACTTTGAACAGCAAGAAACTCGTGCATAAGAAATGTCATGTTTGTAGTGTGGCCTACGATTAAAAAAAAAGGTAAGACCCTCCCTATTAAAACTGGCTCTAACTTAATGATCTGCAATAACATTCCCACAAAAGATTATAACAATTTCTAACAATAGGTTGAAAACCCTTAGTTGTTAAACGACTTTAGAACAAAAAACACCTTCCTGCTTAAAGCTGTTGTTAAAAATCAGATGGCACTAACAATGGAATCATAAAATACTCAATCTTACAAATACCCCGTTTTGAGCATCTAACTAATCTGTATACCGAGTGGGAAAGACTTTGCAAACAATGTGAACAAATCAGAGGTGGATTGTACCCGAGTCAAACCACCCCACATTCACACATGGGTTGAGCCAACTTTTTTTTTGCTTCAGATTATTTCCAAGGGAACTAGGAACGCAACACGAATCTCATTCCAAATCAGCAACATTCCAACACCATGCAGCAACAACCCTAAATGTTCTTCACATGAACAAAGAAAGTGGTCACCAAGTTTGAGGTAGCATTCATAAGCCTGATATTGCCTATTTTTTAGAAACTTAATCTACGTGTTGGCAGCACCAACGTGTGAGCATTGCCCCAAGCATGAATCAGTTTGGGGCAAGGGATAATCGTCTAACTGGAAAATCGCATAATTGGAAGAACGTATACCGTATAACGGAAAGTCGTCTAACAGGAAATTCGTATAATGGAAAACCGTCTAACTGGAAAATCGCATAATGGATTATCGTCTAACTGGAAATTCGTATAATGGATTATCGTCTAATGTCCCTGCCTCACTCGCGCTGCCGCGCTCGCTGCGGCTATACATATAACATCAGAAATCGCAGTTAGATGTTGATCCAGTTAGACGTTTATCCATTATACGATTAGCCATTATACGATATTCCGTTTAGATGATTTTCCATTATACGATATTCCGTTTAGACGATTTTCCAGATTTTTCATTTATGCAAATATTAGACAGTTATCTCATTAGACGATTTTCCAGTTAGACGTTCGTCCGACGCCCCATCAATTTTGACGCGATGACACATTCTGGCAAGTGGTTGAAAAACTAGAGTCTTAACTAATGTTTCTTGATGCTCGGAATACAAGCATGCACACTAATATGGATTCGACTCACTTTTAACTCATTTTGGATTTTGATTCTTGATTTATAAGTGGGCGCTCATTATGGTCCCAGTCTACATTTTCTGGATGTAAACGCATGCCAATTTACACTGAATCATCACATTTATTGAGCCAATTACATTTTGGGAGAAACAGCAAAGTAAACATACTAATCTACATCAAAAGTAAAAATGTGTATCTAGCATATTCTAATATAACTTGATATGAAAGTAACATTTAACCTTTAGGCATTCTTACGTGAATCACTTAGGAATATACACAAAAAATTTAATGTTTAACTCAATTTAAAATGCAACAGATTCCTAGAATACTTTAATTGCATCAATTTTCCAGTCAAGAAAACTGGCTGACAATGTACATTCAGTCATCACAGAATTAAAAGAAAATTGTGTACGGCATAAGAAAACGTTAATACTGTACATAACCATGGGTTGTACAATATTCACTATCAGCATTCACGTACTTGATTTAATCATTAATTACTCAGTATTTAAAATACACGGCTAAATACATTACTGAACAAGGCAGTAACACGGTTTTCAGTGTAAAAACCACACAAGCTTTCGTCCCGAAAGATGAATCGCACAAAATTTAATTTTTCAGCATTTTCTGTTTAGGCCTCTTCAAATCCCCACAACTACATTATTTAAAACTTAAGATCAAAGATTCAATTTAGTTCGCTGGTCCATCCTACCATCTTATGTTTGGATGCAGAAGTAGCTTACACATGTTAGCTCGTCGAGTAATTTCCAACAAAAATAGTTAACACTTTATGACAAGAAAAGGTTTTCTGTCCCCATTACACGTCATTTCTAGACATCTTGCAAAAAAAATCATGGTCAAATTATAAAAGAAACACTAACCAGTGTTAATACAAGAATAAGCCCCTAAATGCAACAATTTTAGATACAGGATACACTTTCGGCTACTCATGAGCGTAAAGCCCCGGTTTGAGCCATATAACAATAGCAGTATCATTAGTACACCGTACGAAATACTCAAGAGCACTCACTGTCCAAAATCAGGTGTGCTTCCCTGTAGTAACTGTGCATTACTGAAAAGAAACCGTTGGGTCTTGGGGATCTAGTACATAAATTGTATTACTGATTTTACAATATCTGGATCATCCACCACATCCACTCCCCGAATACCTAATGGGCCCTAAACGTGTTGTTGATGGCGCACTTACTGGATTTCTAAACTGATAAACTGTTAGTTAGGAAATCAGTAATCCATTTTACTACCCTATTTACGTGTTTACCCATCTTATGGAATAATGGAAGAAATCACAAAATAAAACTGATCTCTAACTAGGGAGAAGGAGCAGGAGCACATTGAAAGAAATATGACAAGCACGCAGACTTGGTTATTTCCGTTAACTTTCTCCTTATAACCAGGAGCAAATAGGGCTCAGCAAAGTGTCCATGTTAATATTACCGTACATGCCATCTCTTTTTCTGAGTCGCAACTCCATGCGACCAATTGTGGAACGAATAATCGTTTTTTTCCCCTGGATATTTCATGTTACGAATATGTTGTACAAGGTTTCACCTAATAAATAGGTCCGAAAAATATCACTCGTGATACGATTATTCCTGGCATGTGGCAACTCCGTGTGGAGCAGAGTTAAAACTATCATGAAGTGTGGAAGAGATGGCTTCTTTTCTTCAAGTCTAGGTCGACTGGGGTTGAAAGCACGTTCCGCATCCTGACTCACCGCCAGCTGACACATGCGCCGGAAAGTTGATGCGTTTAAGTTTTGCTTTGGTAAAATAAGCTTCTGATGATGTTTAATAAACTGGTCGGAAGCTAGGAAACGAAACCCAGAGCGTCTTTCCCAGTCGACCTTGTGACTAGGGAGGGAATACAAAGCGATAGTTACAGCATGAATACTGCAGCGTATGCGTTCACAAGCTCCCCCTATAACGCACAATTTTTACAGGGAAGCACATTTGGCTAAGGAGCACAGACTCCACTGATCTATTCCAATATGGGCCAAAGATTCTCACACATATATTTTCAGTACAGTTATGTTTAACGTATTAAAAATCAGAGCTGGCTGGAGAAACTGGTTGATTTTAGCAGACACATCATTATGATTGTTAGTAAATATTCGTACAGATTTTTTAGCCAAGATAAACCCAAAGTTAATAACTCAAAATTTCTGTTTTTAAATAATTAAAATGATGTATTGCACAAGTTCCTTGAATAGGTGTCTGAATTCCTTTTATCTAATTCAACTGGCACAAAGAATTCATGATGTCACAGGACCAAAATTTTTCATTCTCAAATTATCCACTAGTGCTGCCATCGAGATTCGATAAAATTCAGTCTCGGCTCACCCTTAAATTTTAAATTATCATCTCGGTCTCAACTGAAAATAATCTCGTCACGTCTAGACACTTGTGTTCCTCAATTTCTCGACTCTATAGACTTTTTTCCCCTTTCAATGATGCTACGGCAAACGGAATACCCACAACAAATTATAAATTTTAGTTTCGATTCGTATCTAGCTGGCAGTCTAAGCATATATTTATAACGTAAAGATAAAAAAAAATGTTAAAAGGCAAATTTAAATCTTTGTACTTCATGGTAGTAGTACTGCAGCACCATCGCTATTATCTGAATCACTAAGGCAATGTAAGTAATACGGAGGGGAGAGTGGGGGGGGAGAAGGAATAAAAAAACTTAAGTCCTACACGCACCAAGTAAATACAATATCAGCTTTGCTTCGTCAAAACAGGGGAATAAAAGTAAAGATATCTTTTCTTGTCTCGTCTCGGTCTTACTTTCTAACATCTCGACCTCAACTCAACTTCCAGAAGGACTTCTCGAGTCTAGATGAGATAGGGTAGAGATTTTCTGGTCTCGATGGCAACAAAATTACCCACTTCACTTTACTAGATCGGTGACTATTACCTCCTGTATAGCTGTACTGAATACATTGTTGCAAACAAATATTTTCCTAACGTTACGCTCACCGGCCACCTGTCTCGGGCAACGGCCATTTTTTAAAGAAAGTTTGCATTTTGTATAAAAGCATTATATAATAAAAAAGTTGGTAACACCTGAAACTGTTCTAAGAACCATCGATAAACTATTTGAAATGTACATTGTGCATTTTTCTTCTACAGGTTGGCAGTTCCCGGCAAATTAATGCTTTCGGTTCGTACGTATTTTCCTTGCATCTTCCTTACATACCGCCACAATGTTGTGTTAGGTATACCAAACCGAGTCGACGCAGACAAAATGTTCATTTCTCCTGAAAGAATGTGCTCCAACGCTAAGTGCAGAGACTTCTGACGAGCCTCAAGCATGTCTACGAGAAACAAAAACGCATTTGCATGAAGACCAAAGACAAGTACGAAAAAAGTCAATGGAAGCAGCAAGGGACAGGTGGTCTTCTTAAACAATGCTGAAGTTGCCGACTAATTAACTTGCAGGTTAATGTCAAATTTGGCTTTTAACAGTAACTCACATTTTTTTTGGGGGGCCAATAAGTCTTTTTGTCTAATCCTCCCGTATTACAATTGTTGATTGGGACATTCAAATTCAGTCGATGACCGATTAACATTTTGAGGGACGTTTGCAGGACTCCATGACCGATCTATTTTGTGCCACCCTCACTGACATTTGAGGTTAGTCAGGAGATACCTCACCCAACCCTATGTTTATATTCGCATCTCTGGCTTTGCCCTTGCACCTATGGAAAAAGTAGGTTTTCTTGTAATCAACAAGAAAGCTCCGCATTATGAAGTTGGTGTATATCCGTTTTGCCAAAAATCTTTCCCGTTTCACCAAAATTTAGGTCCCGATTAACATTCGGCGAAAGGGGAATATTCTTTAAAAATGGAACATTGGGGAAGTTGAAAATGCGGTCCTAATTGAAAGGAATTAGCGATTAGCTGCAGTTTATGTTAGATGTTTAGCCGCAGCTAGCGAATATTCGGCAAATCGGGAATAGAACACGGGTTAAAATTCGGCGAAACGGAATTTGGTGAACGGTCGTACATCATGAAGTTATTATAAAGTCAATTTGACTACAGACTGACTACCCCCTGTAAAAAAAATAACAGTGACGATATTTTGTACGGTAACGTAAGTCCTTTTACATCGCGTTTCCCTCCTGCTTCACTGTTAATAGGTTAATTAAACTTAGTTTACCATCACTTTAGCCTGCTAAGTTGGATTTGAGGTATAGTACTGAAGTGGCACTTCCTTTAGATGCAACTCATAGTGTTCTGCCACATAAAACGTTAAACTTTAGCTGTGGACTTGACCGTGTTGAAGGGGAAGAAAAAGTTTCCATAGTACTTCAGAATCCACAAGCACACCAGAGCATAGCACAGTTATTCTACTTCTTACTATTTATGTACGATTTGTGCCTAACATACCTACTTAACGTGCTGAACACCTTTTGCTCAATTTGGCTGAAAACTGCACTCCATTTTCATTTAGATCGGAAGAATGTTGATTCACATTTTGATTAACTTTTTTTTATTAGTAGAGTTAAATTCGCCCACATTTGTCAATAAGCATTATTTTTTTAACTACTAAGTTTGTGTACCTGGCTAACTAGGATTTGCAACTGACTGTCTGTCGTGGCATACAATGCTTTTGCTAGCTGAATTCTATGCTAGTTTTGTTCAGGCTCCCAACACCTTAGCCGAACTGTTAGTGATGACTGAATTATCAGATATGGACAAAGCTTCCCTACTTTCAACGTTTAGAATGTATGCCCTGACTGGATATGTTATGGATTATGATATCAACCCCCCCCCTCCCCACTAACAATTGTGGGTTAAATGAGAATTGCATTACTCAGTCCATTTCACCATATGCGTCATACATTGGCAACACATTCAATATACTACATTGGCATTGAATGTGGAGTATGGCATGCATAGTGAAACTGCTTTCCTGTTTTATACGATAAAGTAATGAAGTTTTCCACCGAAGAACCACTGACCCCTTGCTACTTTTTTAACAACTATTCGTTAGTAAAACTCCAGAGCTGCCTGACGTAAACACAACCGAACGTCTAATATCAAACGTTGTAAACAATTTTGCTTTCTTTATGTAAGTAACCTAAATAGAGGCGTATCACACAGATGTACATTGGAAACAAAATTAAAAATCGTGCATTTTCATAAGTACTCAACGAGACCCCTTGCTTTAATACTATTCGAGGAAATATTTGACAGACATTTTACTCCGTGAACTATACAAGAGGGGATTGTAATCTGTGATATCATTTATGATTGTTGAGTTATGTACAGCTATGTGCTTCACAAAGGATTCGTACAGCACAGGCCATTATTGGTTTCACAAATTTTCTAGTTTTTAGTTAACAATCTTCTATTTAAGAGAATAGTAGTTCATCATCATCAATTCAAAAATATCAAATTTCAGTACGATAAGTAGTTAGGGGAGAGAGTTTTCACCATAGAGTGGTACCATTTCCTCAATTCAGTGCCGAATGTTCAAAAACATATCATATTGGAGGATAAAAATGTGATGGGTTGTTTAAGAAGAACATTGATGGAAAAGCATTAAGCATCAAAAGACAATTAAACCATACCTTTTCTTCCAAGTGTGATACACAATTAGCTTATTATTCAGGGCGAATAAAAACAAAAGCCCAAGATAAGAATAGCACAAGCTTAGATTTGAGTTCAGCCTTTTTGCAGCCAATTTTGCACCATGCTTCCAAATATGGGTATGGGTTTTATTCTAGTTTAATGCGTATGCTTTTTCAGTGTACCTGCTAAACCTTCAAAAAAGCACCATATGCTGTTAAGAAATAGATGCTTAACTTGTGTATAATGTCCACCAACACGTGGCCATTGTTGCAATGCATGTTTGATTGTACAAAAGTAAGACCATAGTGCCCAATCAATAAAAAAAAACACCCGACACGCGGAATTAAATGTTAACTGGTTTACATATTCAACATTTGTATCGGACAGGTTTCTACTAGGAGTCGGGCCTAAGAAAGTGACCGAGCAGTAATTCAGGTTTGATAAATTTAATCGGTAGAAAAAAAATCATGAAGTCGCACCCCAAAAAATGTCTGACACAAGGCACTGTTGCACTAGAAAGGCTTATCATTAGATCAGATTTTTCAATAACTACGAACTCTGCTTACTTTCTTCTCTAAACAACTTAACGAATGCAATGCTAACTTTATACAAATGCGCTACGCCCCATTTTTAATTCTCCACTTAAACTCGAACATATGGTGGTTAAAATGTGCCATGAAAACAAAGGTAATAAAACCAAACGCACACGTATTTCGACAAAGTAATTTTGGCTACAATGCCACCAATACAGCTTCCTCAAACAACGCCACACAGTAACCTGCAAACGTGATCCATATCATACCCTAGTTTTAAAAATGTTTCATAAACTCGAAAGTAATAATGTGGAGTATGCCAACATTAACAGAGGACAACAAACTGCTGCCAATTCCCACGAGTGGCCCCCCGGATGTGATGTGTCCTCTCTTAATGTAAGTTTACACAAAAATTACATAATTATATACTATACCATATTAATATTTGCGTTATATTTTTTCGAGTTTATCGTACCTTTCTTAAAAGTTTATGTACAGTATGGATCACATTTGTAGGCCTACTACGTACACACATTTCAATCTTGCGACGAAACTTCCATTGTGGAACTGTAGACTGGTATCTAATTTTATTGTTATCACCGAGAATGATTGCACATCTACATACACTATTTTGATTTTGAAATGTAAGTTCACACCTCTGTGTTTGGATTTTATTATTACATTCAACATTTGAACACAAGCTACTATTTTCTACTCGTGCACGATGTTTGCAAGTGATATTCGACCACAATGTAATAAGCCAGTTAGTAGTAGCGAAGGGTTTCTTCTTTACAATAACGGCGTGTTTTATATTGTTGCAGTTTTTTTTTATTCTCGTGTCTCATAGCAGTGTTGGTTTTTACACAAACGCATCGTTTTGCTGTGCCTATTCGTGTGATGCAGTAAGCCAATAACATTTAGTTTCCTAATACCTTTACACCCAATGTTGTATCTTTCTGCTTTCTGAAAGATATTACAACCTTGTTTTTAACTATTTTTCTGCAGGCCTAATATCTCTCGTGCCAAAATAGTTGCTTGCTTGTTGGTGAAAAATTCCATACATAATTATGCATTTGCAACTTAAAAATAAATATTAAGGTGCAGTCATCACATGTTTTCCACATTTGTGCAATTAGGTGGCTATTCCCACCAAAACAATGAAATCAGTCTATCTTGTGTTTTCCAGAGCAACTGAGGCCAATTCCCAGGCTGTACACTGTAATTTCTGTAACGATTTTTTTTGCACATTTCATCAGTTTTACTTGCGTTTAGGACTAGCTCAGTGGGAAAAAATAACCAGATTTAATAGATGTTTAGGTGTCAGTACAGAAGTACAGGGATAACATTTTTTTAATAAGAGTTAATATGTTGTTTCGTTTGGCCTAGTGTGGCTTCCCCCCACAAGCTCCCCCGAGTCACCCAGGTTTTTTGCGATAAATGAGAGTAACAGAATTGACAGAAAAGTTTGCGATTTTCGAAATTCATCACCAGTTCAAAAGTTTGTGGTGTGCTAACTTTTCGAAAAACAATTTCTAAATTTCACTTTTTTCTTCTTCGGGCATTCTTTTGGCTGTTCTTTTGCTGTTACATTGCAGTGGATGATTTTTGGAGCGCCTTGAACTCAGCGCTTGTGACCACAGATCTCTACAGCGCGGGACGTGCGAGTCGTTGGTGTTGTTGTTGGCAGCGACGTTGATTTGTAACAACAGCCAAAAGAACGCCTGAAGAAAAAAAGACGTCGTGAAATTTGGAAATTATTTTTCGAAAAGTTACCACACCACGAACTTTTGAACTGGTGATGAACTTTGAAAATAGCATAATTTTTCTTCAATCATGGCAAGTAATTGTATTCAAAGTAAAACTCCTCACAGTTGTTTCAACAGAGTCAAATGACAGTATGCTCCAAGTTTTCCCCGAGTTTCAAACATAGTTAAAATTCCCCGAGTTTTCCAGGTTTTCCCGGTTGGTCGAAACCCTGATATAGCGCGAGTCAAGACTGGGAACAATCACGTATTTGCCAGCCATTTTCCACTAGTTTGCTTCTGGCCGGACGTTAATGTCGGGATTAGTGGAGCTATCTCTCCTGGAGCCAAAAAAAACCTTTGCAGCCATTTCAACCTACAATCACGTTTTTGCACCCACCGCATGCCGTAATGAAGCCGTACGTAGTTGCTGGTGAAAATACGGAAGCTGATCGCCCAACTTGAAGTACATGTTTATTGTTTCCCGTGCACTACAACTAATACAGCAATGAAAGTTATCTAGACCACACGAGTGTCGAGTCAATCTGCAAGTCTAACATCAGACAAGCGAATTAAAATTTAATTGACATCCCTAACAGTTTCAGTCCATCATTCATTATTAATCAAAATGTCCTACAAATAACTGCAAACGCACCAAGCCAGGTACTAAAACAACTCTCTAAGGAGCAGCACTACGAAACTTGTTGCACGTGCATTTAGGTACAAGTAGTCAAGTTTATGAGAGTATGCATGGTTTTCTTTCTCTCAAGGCATATGAAGGTATGCATGGTTTTCTTTCATCTGAAGGTAATACCGTAAATCGTGTATTAAACGCACAGTTGAAGCTAAAGCCGGACACCCCCCCCCCCTCAAAATGCTTTACTGTAAAAATCATAAAAAAAAAAATAGCGGAGTAAACGCCCAACCCGTAAAATGTCGTTTTTCTTAAGAAAAATAAACTAATGGACTCTTTCCTTTGGCTCCTAGCACCTGCATGCAGACCTGGTGTATATCCCCTATGCCTTCCTCCCTTCTTCACAGCAATTAAAGCCTGTGTCAGACGGAAAGACTTTCACTCACGACAAGATTGTCCTAAGAACAGAAATGGTTTCCCCCCACATTTTGTCCTGTCTGGAGTTGGTTGTCACACGGGCAGATTTCCTCCACTCCCGACTGCCCTCATGATCAACAAACACTTGCTCTCTTTATGTCCAACTTCACCCCTTTTTCTGGAATGCGTGGTATACGTTCACGATTGGTCTCTATAGGTCACGTGAGAAAAAGTCGGTACCCGGAGGGCTGGCCGCCTAACCCGGCCATCGAGTCTGGACGACTCTTTAATTACTCCCAACTTTTGTCGTCTGTCCCATGTCACACGAACCAACTTACCCTCCCGGACCCGATTTTTAGTCCTGTCGTGAGTAAAAATCTTCTCGTCTGACACGGGCTTAAAAGGAAGTAAAAATTGTCCTTCTAGAGATTGATTGTTCAAAAGCTTCGAATTTTCTGTGATAGATGTCCAAAATAGTTTAGTAAACGCCACCCCCCCCCCCACCCCATTTTTGCCATTTGCGGTCAACCCTACCCAATGTCGGTCTCGCCACTCGCTATTTGGCGAATGGAAATCAACAGTTGGCGACTTGGAATTTCGCCTTACTCACCAAAACAACGACTAGCCGTGACAGAGCATGCCACTAAACAGAGATTATCTCTGGAGCTGTACGAGTTAAAAGAGACGAACGGTTTGTGGCATTATGCTCAGATTTATAAGGGCTATATAACTGGATTTTCTGCACTAATACTGGAGTTTCAGAAAATTGCACAATACTGTTAATGCATAAATTAGAGAAACCATGCATCATACAAAACGCATTTGGTATGTGGCGAGTAGAAATTTTGAAATGGCGAGTGCTTTCTAAGCTTTACTGGCCAAGTGGCGACTGCTATTAGACATTCGAAAGGGTTGATTACGGTGTAAGCATATGGGCGTTTAACACACGATTTATGGTAATGAAAAGCAGAAAGGAATGAGACTTGTAAAGTTATTGGTGTTCCGTCAGCTTCCTACGGACAGAAACAATTCAGATTGTTGGTGCGAACTGTAAAGTTCTAGAAATTCATTCATCGCTTCCCGCCGTGTCGTTTGTAGAAAAAATAAACCTAGGAATAAATCCAATTTTTTTTATAGCTTTATTTGGTCCATGAAATGCCATTTAAAGGCCCGGATTTTCATTGCTTTTGCGTTAGTAATATTTAAAGGTTCCGTACAGCTTACAAATGGGGAAGACTAATGCTGGAGAAAATATATTATATTTTGAAGGTAGGTAACAATTTAGCAAAGGTATTGGGAAAATTAAAGGAAAGGAAAATAAGCTAAACAGTAAAAATCACACCCAGAAATAATGTTCAGCAAGCCACCTTTATGGAGGTCAGTTTGTCGGAGTAGCATGACCCGGATTCGAACTGGTAACCCACTCCAACACGACCTAAGTGAATAAAGTTGGCTTACTGTACGGCATTAATAGTGCTCGAGTAAGATTTTCACTTTTTAGCAAGTTTTCCTCTTTTCTTTATGCAATTTGAAGCAATGTGTTTATTTATTTGAAGGAAAAAATGTGCTGTCCTGCTAAAATATTGCTCGAAAGTCTTAAGCTAAAATTGTGTTGGAAGGCTAATCTAAGAAAGAGGTAGGTGAGAAGTATTCGACTCATAATTTTTATTTTACAGGGAACGAAGTTTAGGCCCGTATAGTGAAACTGGCAGGCACTCAAACTTAAAGTGAGCCTTGAAATGAAATTACATTCATACAGTGCCAATCACAACCCTATTTCATGAGAGGTTCTCACTGGAAGTGCTGTAGCACTATACAATAATATCGCTTCCAGGCTCACTTGAAATGTTGAGTGCCCGTTCAGAATGTAAGCCTTTGAATTTTTGCACACACCGAGCTTCCAACTGTCATCTGAAATGCTGAAGTGAATTCCAGATGAGAGCAAACCAAAATTAGCACGTGTCCAATAGACTGTTTACGCCTACACTTCACGTATGCTGAAAATTGGGCTATTTACTGAGGGCATGTTTTTACTGAAGGATTTTTTTTAAATACACATTTAGCGATAATGAAGTCAATTAAATCAATAATTAAACATTAGGTACGTTGTTCTAAGCAAAACATATCTAACACGAGAAACTACCAGGGCTAGTACAGTTGGAGGTCCTACCATGTATGAGAATTTCGACACAACATTGTACAAAGGGTATATCCATACTCGCTGACAGAAAGAAAAGAAAAAAAACCGAAGCAAACCGACTCATTGTACCACACACAGGACTGCATTTTTCCGTGTAATACGAGATAAGTGTGGTACAAGTAACAAAAAAAAAACATTCTGTAGGTCTGCAGAATGCAAAGTAACAATGTTTGACTGGCTGCCATTTTGGATGGGCTCATCGTATAGAAGCTAACATTGCGGCCATTTACTCGCCTAATGAAGACCTTTCAAATAAGGTATTCTTTTACCCCTAATTCCTTTGGAAATTTGGAAATGCCGGTTGTACACAAAGGTATATCCTTTAATCAAACCTACATAGCCCGAGATTCACCATCTTCTTTCAACCCCTTCAAAAGTTGTGAGGTTGTTCTGGGACTTTAGGGACACCCTATATACCATGTAAATACACAGGTATGCTGTGGCTAAATCGTTACGAGAAAATCTAATCTCTCCGCCAGTCATAAATATTTTTATCTGCCCAGGACAGCAGCAGTTAACACAGATGCTCGACTGTAAATCGCGCATTAAAACCCCTGCGAAGCAATGCCTACTTCCCTAAAATGTTTTAAGGATAAAATTGTGGAAGTCGACTTAACTCCCCTCTTCTTGAATCACTGTTTTTTTGCTACAAAATAAACTAAAAGCGTCCTACGTTTAACAAAATCAATTTTATAGCCCAATAATAAGTAGTATTTCGGCTGCAAAATTAAACGCAATCCTAGATCGGTTTCTGCAGTTTCAAGCAAGAAATCGCCTCCACTCCTGTAGTTTTATAATGGATTATATGGTTAGAAATTAGTTTTAACTGTGAATTAACTTGGATTTTGAAGGAGTGAAGACCTAACAAACTCAATTTGTCACTGAATTAGAACAAAGGCATTGTGTTAACGATAGATTAAATCCAGACGAAGTATGAAAATAATTGCATCATCGCCAACTTTTCTGTTATGGAGTAAAATAGAAGTAAACACCCTTCTAGAACAGAAGTAAAATTAAAAAATGGATTAAACTTTTTTTCAAGGCCCCTTCCAGATTTTTGCCAAATTAACTGTATTATTCACACGGACGCGTAATAAGCGAATTATCGTATTCAGAAGACGGTTGACAGATTGAATTCGTTTTTCCATCAAATTAAAAAATGTCACGAAGTCAAGTATGCGACATTCTAAGTTGTTTGAGAAACAGGGTAACTCAAAATTGGGTCTAACCACCAAACCCAGATATTTGAAAATGGACACACAAAAATAGGGAAAGTGAAAGACGCACACGAAATAAAACAATTTCTCTTACAGTGATAAGAAAATATACAATGCAATTTCAATATAAATATTTATTTCCAAAAAAAGAAAAATTATCCACAAATACCAACAAGAGCGCTTGTTGATACTATACACGCATACACCCAGTATACGAAGATAATAGTGAAATCTCCATTTGTATAAAATAGCTTCCAACCAGTCATTGCATTTGTATTTAAAAATGTATAAAAATTGACAATAAATTTACTACGATAAATATTTTTCATTAGAATTTGTAATACTTTTAGTTCATTTTAATTATTGTATTTTGATTTTTAAAAACACCCAATGAACACATCCAAACACTTATGAAAAAAGAAGAAATAGGAATTAGTAATTCCTCAAACCCAGTAGGTAATATTGCATAATCTTACAAGCGTTTTGCTTGTAAGAAGTTTTTAGAAAAATTGTGCTTTTCAAGCATTAGAAACCATCTAATCTGACCAACACTATTTAAAAAATTCCAAACTTTGTAGACCAGGTAATATTCTGGAATTGTTAACAACTCATTTTTTTTTATGTAAGGTTCAGCTCTGCAAGGCCTCAAACAAGATAGGATATATCAAAGTGTAAAAAAAATTCACACATTTGAAACATCTTAGATGTTTCATTCTTCCCTGAAAGTGCAGTCAGGCTAAGTCGTAGATTTGTTTTACCCATGTGTAAACATTTACAGGATACAAACATTCAAATAACATTTTTCTCAAAATAATTTTGTTCATTCCACACTATGAAAATTAATTTAAGGTACGGCATATTAATTGCCGCAACCTAGAAATACAATTTATACTTGTCGACAAACCCAAACAAAATTTTGAAAATGTTTACAGTGAGAGAGCAAAAATGTTGATTTTTAAAGTCTACTTAATACAATGTTTTAAAACAACATAAAAAACATGTTTTCTTTGAAAACTGCAAACAATCTTTCTCACCCAACCAGAAAAATACAAACAAATATTGCAAAAAGAGGTCAGATTAGTCAGGCTCATATTAAACGGCCATATTGCAGCAAACCCAAAAGACAAAAAAAAAGCAGATTGCAGCTGAAAAAATTGCCAAGTACTGTAGTGAAACATTTACGTTGCATTTTGTTTTACAACGAAAAACAATATAAACACAGGACTGCTTAGGTAAATACTTAGCACAACCCCAAAACTAATTTATTTCTTGCCCTTTTGAAACACCTAAGTGATAGATACCCCACAAGTTGTAAGAAAAACCATTTTTTTCATTTTTTCGCTGAACTCTTAACCAAAGTACTCTACGTCTGTGCTCCTATTTGGTGAGCGAGACCCTTAAGATATTCACCCACCAAGTGACAAGCATATTAATTTGTAAATCAAATAATGGTTTCAGGCTTAACAAAACTTTTACGATTGTCAACTCTAGCATGTGTGGTTAGGCACTCAGCAGTTAGTACAGCATCTTAAAAAAAACTATTCCAATCAACTTTCTTAGCCATCATCAGCGACGCCATATGTACCGTACACAACATCAGAAGGAACCCATAAAACCATTAAACGGACGTATGCCAGAAACGCGTTCATTCATGAAATCAAAGCAAGCAGAAAGCTTGTCGTGGTTGCATTTAGTCTCTTATGCATCCGTTAAGTCCAAGCATTAGTTCATGTGTCATCGCTTTCTCCGTTGGTCTTCGGGTTATGGACGGGTATGCAAGGGAGCATGCAAGTCCGTGCCATCGTTAAGTCTGCACACTGTCATTCTAAACTGTTCACAGCGTTGTCTCCGTCGTTCTTCGTGCAACACTAATATTTACAGCTAATTTCCATCTTATTAATTTTGGAGCAAGGTGAAATTCAATAAAGACCGCTTAACGCCACAATTCAATCTTCCTCGCACGCTAACTTTGAACACCATGGCCAGCCCCTGCGCAATGCAAATCACCATGAAGCTGGAGAGCACATGTTACAGTTACACGCACGTACCTTATGCAACGTGCTAAATAATTTTCATTCAATAACTACCCAACAATTATTATTTGCAGACTGCAAATCCCTGCGCATATCAGATATGAAAATTTAAGCCTTTTCAAGGCCACTGGCCAAATTTCAAATCTTTTTTAATTCTGGTAAACACTTTGCATTTTCCAGGGTTTTTGTGCAAAGCCAGTAAGTATTAAACATAATTGTCTTTCGCATTTTATTTTATGTATGCACAGCCTAAGGAAATATAAGTTTGGAATATACAAAAAAAATAATTATTACTACTTGAACTTAATACACATACGGAAAGACATTAAGAAAACCCATGGCAGCTTTCTGCTTGTTCCGATTTCATGAATGAATGAGGTTGCGGGAGTCAAGTCTTCCGTCATTTATGAATGCCAACATCGCGTAGGTCACATGCCTAAGTAATGGCAAATGAAATTCTCATTTAATTACTTTGCAGACCAGCTGTAACTTCTTACCCTGCAGTAACTGTCAGAAGTGTTTCCAGCATTCAGCATGCATTTTCACTTTTAAATCGCAATCCTTGGTCATTTATGACACTTAATTGCAAAAGGAGTGATAGATCAGAGGTGCGTTGCACACATTTTACACAATTAACCAAAGAATTCAATTTTTTTAAGAAAAAAAAACCGCTTCTTTTCTGTTCACTGATGGCGCTTGACGAAGCAGCTTCACCGACTAACCACACTTTCAGCCACCAGCTTTGAGATTATATGATAGTTTGTTTCTCGGATTTCTTCCTGAAAAGAAAATGCATTTAAGCCCACGTAGAATCTGCTCTTGCGGGGCCAGATGTACGTTACTTTTAGGATGGACCCTTAAAAGCAAACTTTTACAATCAAAAAAGTGGTGGCCGAAAAGTGCCATTACTCGACAACGCTGTGACGTCGGGCACCGTCGGTGAACAGAAAACGGAAGCATTTTCCTAGAAACATAGAATTTTGGTTAATTGTACTATCAGTTTTTTACGCGTTTAGATACTCATAAAAGCGCAAAAGGATCCCAATTAAAAGTGAAAAAACTATCATCGTTTCTATAGCTTGTCCCACATTATGTTTGCAGGAAACCGACGGTATGACGCCACTTTTCCTTCCACTACGAGTGCAAAAAACATGTAAATATCCCACTCATAGACTCTTAACAGTAACTGTAGAGTCTACAAGTGAGATATCCACATGTTTTTTGCACATTTAGTGAAAAGAAATGTAGCGTCATACAGTCGGTTTCCTGCAAACATGTGGAACAAGCTATATTTCCTTACTTAAGCAATAGCATGTTTATTACACAAGAACTTAACCTGTTCTTTTAGAAAGATTTCAAGAGGGAGGAAAGTGCATTGTACACTTTTTAATCCACAGTTCCGTTTGTTCCTTCCAGCTAAATGGCAAAGGTCCCCCTCCTAAAGAATGAAGCTCTGCTCTCCATGGAATGGGGGGATGGTTGTCCTTTTTTTCTGGGTCTTAAACCGGGCCAGAATACAAAAAAGCCCAAAACTAAATAACAATTTTAGCATAATTTCAACACCAGTTCTAGTTTTTAGCTTCCTTCCAGAACAGAATCAATAAATCAGTTTTGTTGTAAGCACCATAAATGGAGACAAATAGGGCATAGGCAAGTTACATCTAGTTGGGAATTGGCGTGTTGAATGCTAGGATCCTGTCAATCGAACTCGTTTCCATACTTAAAACTTAATATATAAGAAATAGAAATTATTCTGCAAATAGAAATTATTCTGCATTGCCATCACTGAAACTAACTTTTTACGTATAGCAACTTCCTTTCAGCTAACTGCACCAACTTTATATTTTAAACCTAATTTCACACAATTGCTGTCAAACCATTATAAAATTACACAAAACTGTTAAACCGCATTGTTTTTCTTGTTTACGTTAAAACAGGGTAACTCGTTTCAAAGAAAAACCACACTAGGGTTGTAGATAAAACCACCTGATGCAACTATTTAGAAAAAAATGTTGTATGTTACAACTTGCACCGCAAATACAGTCAAACGCAGGAAGAAAATACCTTAGGAACACATGTTAACATTTGATTACCAATACAACAAGTTTTAAACCAGTATTAAACTTATTACCTGCTTTCAATAGTGTTTGAACACTCGTGCTCATACCTTCATAAAAATAGTATGATGCAGTGAGTATCAGTACTGGCGTCTCATCCGATTTAAATGGTGCTAAACAAGTTGAATTATTAACAGTAGAAATTTTGATATTCTGTAGGTGCTTCCAATTCCAGGATGGAAAAGACAAATTGTGGAAATATATCTAAATGGCAATCCAAAGCTTACAAAAGCACCGTAGAATCCCCACAGGATAGTAATACATAACCCGAAGACGATGCACAATCACAGACGGTAAATAATGCATGGATTAACCACACTACACGAGTTGACTTAAGCTTTTTATTTTGCTGCTCTTAATTTTGATCACAGTAAGAATTTTCCACTTCAGAGCACTGTTCCAATTTTTATGTGTCCAGTTGAAAATACTACTGAAGGACTTGCAAAAATCAAACTGCAACTAACACACTATCAGCACGAATTTTTGCAATAAATACAAAGGCTGTCTGTACCAACACCAACTGTAACCACACAGGTCGTTAACACTTTCCCAGGAGCTAATATTTTTCTTGCTACGTATATTGTTGCATCCTGGTAAGACCACAGACAACTGGAACACTTACCGATCTTGACAAACTGCAGATTAACAGTGGATTACAAAACGAGAACCAGTACTGATAAAACTCTCATCACACAACATTAATACACATATGCGGCGGGATAGACATATTTACACAACGGCAACTCACCGCCACACACACACAACCGTAAAGCTTTTATTTATTTATAATATAGTTCGTTGATAAAGTTACAGATGCAAACGAAATTTAACTTAATTTAGCCATCCATCGCTCAAGTTAGAATACAAATACTGATGGTCATGTTTAGCATTGCGTTGATTTATCAAGTTTAATGCTGCGTATTGCAAAATTACCATATTTAGAAACCATGTCAAGGTTGGCAGGAACATTTTAAAGATTAATTATCACAATTTCTAATAGACCAAATTTGTTACGTTGGAACTTGCGTTAACTTACTAGCCGCTTTTTGATCAGTTCTGCTGCAATAATGGTTTATTAAACTTTTGGGTATTTAACCAATACAATATTTCATAGTTTATAGCCCTAATACACGACCTATCTATGATACCTAGGAAGTTATTGCACAACCAAACTCAATAAATTGCCAATTTGATATTTAATATGAAAGCTAAAATAGGCCTATATAAATATTTATTAAAAAAAAATAAAAATAAAACTGAAAAACGGATATAAAGATATTAAAAAGTGTTAAGCTGAATGAATCCGTATTATGCGGGCAGTTCTTCCTTAAAACTGAGGATCAAAGCCTTAGCCAAATTTCACTCCGTATTTCGTTTTAACGCAAAGCGAAAAGCATTCCTTTCATGCAGAGTATTCATGATTCATGCTAAATTACGGATTATTTGGAAATAACTCTACAAAACACACTGAGCTTGTAGCTCAAGAACCAAAAAAATTTGAGTTAATTTTGGACCATAAACAACTAATGCTCGTATCATTTAAACCCTACCGCTCATTTTCTAAACTTCGCTAGAGTCCCCCTTTCAGTTACTCATAAGTAACTGAACTGAAGATTTCTGAATTCTTGCAGATGGATGAAGGTAAATGGGTACAGTCTGAGAATGTTTAACCAGTCATGAAACCCTATAGCAGAATCAGTATATCGGAAGGCCACTGCAGAAAAACTTTGCCCAAATTTCCCCAGTTTCGTCAAATTTTAACTAATTTTGACACCGCAATACACTATTGAAATCGTCTGAACAAGACTTTTGTATCAGGGAAACCAAAGCAATAGGATATAGCACTGGGAAACTATTTAGTGAAAACCAATAAATGACCATGACAATAATTTGTGCCACAAAAAATGACAGGGGTTCTCTGCTGAGCATATAACTAGCCCACTGGAGTGAAGGCCTGAACTGGTTCTATAGCCTGCAGTGCGACTAAATTTTATTGCATTAGATTTGACGAAGCACTGCCTTGAATGAACAATATGTAACTTACAAGCTCACTGGAGAAAGAACTGAACTGATTCTGTAACCTAGTTTGACTAAATTTTATGTATTAGTTTTAACCAACACACTGTTTTGAATAAGCGAATGCATATACAAGCCCACTGGCGTTAAGAACTAAACTGTAGCCTGATCGCACAGCTATTTTGTTTTGGTTTAGAACAAAGATTTGATACCGTAAAAGGTAAACGTAAAACAAAAAGTATTAGCAAACTTATAATCGGCCAACCCTGACAAGACGCAAATTGAACAACAATTACTGCCGTTATGGAGCAATAATGCACCCGAGTACTTTACCTCACAAAATCCACTTTTTACAAAAGAGCATTAATTAAATATACTCATCAATAACCAATCGATACTTAGCTATGTAAAACACATCCCATAACCACCACATAAAAAAATATGCACTTGTACCCCACAAACAAAAATGAAGAGTAAAAACTAAGTAGGCTCTCGTCTAGTGCCAATTTGATCCACAAGCCTGTTAAAACTAAAAATTACCGTTATGCACTATGTACATTTTGCATTAACCTGATTCCAGGTTGGGAGACCAAAAATTGAATCTTATACTTAAAATTACAAAATACCATACTTGATGAAATAAGCAACATTCTACTGGAAAACCGTAAAAAAAAAGTACAGCACCATACTAAACCAAAACATGTTTACACTACGAGCTAAAGTGCCTCATGGTTACGTTAACAACGTAAATTGCGGTTTTTCAGCACAAACATCGTTAAGGCAAAATACACAGAACGTCGAGTTTGATGTTTGCCCGGTGTAAATAAATTAATAAATAATAATAAAAAAAAAAACTCCACCCAGCAGAAAGAGCCCCAAACTAAATTCCATTAGTTTTTCCCTTCATTCTTTCAACACTGCGCCAAAATATAACAGGTGTAACTTCTCGGAAGTTCCAGTCAACATCATCCACTTTTATTATCACGTTTGAAGCCATCGTAACTTTTTTCCTCTTTCAAACACCATGAAATCTCGTAATATTTAAAATAATTTAAACAAAGTTTTAAACTTCTCAACATTTAAGTTACTGTACTGCCTTGCAGAAATTAAATACCCTCTCTTTCTTAACATTTTAACATTAACGTACGATACGCTATAAAACTTGGCAGTGATAGCATCGGCACTTCAGTATGTACAACTACACTCTTTATTATACTAAGAGTACTAGCTGTAAAACGTATACACTGTAGTCGTGATGTCAAAAATATTTTCATTCACATTTTTAGCTTAATTCTGCATACGTTTCTGCAGTCATCGCGTACTGTTTAACCAAGGCTGGGGGCCTGCATTGCAATGTATTTATTACTAATGCAATGAAAATTGTACACCAACGCAACATCCAACAATTGCACTTTACACATTTTGATTATAACAAACCGAAGTTGAGGATGGATTAGAACTTGCTCTTGAATACAACAATCTCAGCACGTATTGCCATCAGTTAATTGCAAACAATTTTTTTTAAACTACTTTAAAAAAAATAAAGCAAATATCCTTTTAATTAAACTGTGTTTCCTGTGGAGAAGGGTAATTTTATGAAGGTAAAATCTCTAACAATATTATTGAAGTAATAAAGAAAATTATAAAAGCATTGGTGAACTGTTATTTGTCAGGGCTTAATCAGCGTTTAATTTTTAAAATATTGAACATAAAAACATTACGTCTGCTTTTTTGTATTAGAGCTCCAGAAAAAAACTCTTGATTTCAAAATAAGTCAATTAAAAGCATTCGCATAAAGCGATATAAAGGAAGTTACACAGCTTACTTATTACATTAAGACATAATAAGGTACCATTTTATTTTGTTTTAGGTTTTATCCTTTTGAGTGACTTATTCTCAGACTCTGTCCACGTACTAGTTACACTTTTAAAATCGTAACCAGTTCACTAAATATATAGTTTTATAACTTTGAAATGTGTGGTATTTGAAATAAAGTTCTGAACTAGTTAACTAATCCATTTTGGATTCTCTAAAGACTTTGGACTATTTATTTTAAAGAACTGCTTGTAAATTGGTCAGTTGTCGTATTTATCCAGCGCTAACTGCTTTTCCCCAATCTGTTCAATCTGTTTTAAAAACTATTATTTACACTTCTCAAAATTCTAAAAAAAAAAGGAAAAGGACTTTCAACAACTAAAAGAAAACATATCTAACACGTTTGAGAATGAGCCAAATTCAGTTTAACATTTTAACAGAAATTTAAATTACGTTTAGTTTTTTAATTGTTAAATAATAGGTACGTTTGGGACGCTATGTCTACAAAATGCTTGAGAACAATGCTTAAAGAGAATGTTGTATTCAAAGGCTTGTCAAGCCAGTCAGAGTTCTTTTACCACCAATCTTTTAAAACTACTAAAACCCCGATGTTCCACACACAAGACGTACACCAATAACCGATAAATAAATGGTGGCCAATAGGTGTGGAGTGTATTGGGTGGGGGGGGAGCCAACAGCAAGAGGGCCGTCACGTGTAAACTGTCAACTTTAAAAAGGTTACATAACACAAACTTAGGGTAACAAGTTTGAAGACAAATTACTTTTTTAAGTTTAAAACACAGCATCATCAGGAAAGGCATACAAATTCAGAGGAACGTTTTTGTTAATAAATATGCAACATGGGCCACAAAAAGTTTAAGAAAAGTCACGCATTAAAAAAATCAATTTCCACTGCTTTGAAAACCTAATCAAATTATGGGTGAAAATACATTTGAAAATATTCTGACACAAATTGGCCTCCACGATGAAAGTTTATGGGTACACGTGTGCACAACATCAAGGCTCGAGTAGTTGCTACAAGGATGGCTGGTTCACTGAACATTTGACTTAAGTGGGTAACTAGACTGCATGGACATTGGTGAAAGATTACGAAGAGTTCACTTTTCACCACAGTTATAAACTATAAATAATTATTGGTCCATTTGATCTTGCAATTAAAGAGACAGTGGCACACAAATTAATTATGATGCATTCAAAACCCTTTTCCATTCCTCTTACTAAACCTGAATAAATGAAATACCGGTTGACGAAGTCGTCGCAAAAGCAGACCGGCTTTACAACTCCCATCTTAATTTGATATTAGGAAGATAACTTTACTGCTGTATGTGTTTCTTTGTTCTCCAGTCGGCTCAATAAGTTTCATCTGTTGGTATTGAACATATAGTTTGAATGCATCTCAATTAATTTGTGACACCCTTAATACAGGGTTTCTGTGGAAGGGTTAACCAGCGGGTTAGCCAGTTGGTTAGACAGTGGGTTAACCAGCTTAATAACGGGTCGTTCACGGGGGATGTTGCCGCGCATGTCACGTAATTCAGGATGCCGGGCTCGGAACTTCTTCCACCACTTTATGCCAACTTTCGTTTTGGCATCCGATGTAGTTGGTTCTTCACTGGATACTCCGTTGCCATCACTTACAGGTACAGGAGGTACTCCTGACTTTTGCTGCAAAATAGCCGATGCATACCTAATGATTTCATCGCGCCGCGGCCGCGTCCCCCGCCCCGTAAAAGAATGAATGTAGTCAACCACTGTTCTCTCCTCTTCCTCCGTCAACAGAGTTTTAGGACCACGCTTTAACGGCAATCTTGGAAAGGCCACCAACTGCTTGTGTAAGGTCTTGCGGCCCATACCAAATGACTGTGCCACTTCACTGATAGACAGCTGACCAGAACGTACAGCGCTAAGCGCTGTTGCCAGCATCTCGTGGTGCAGCCAAGGTGGAGCCGCTGTAGGGTAACCCAACATCGAACAATCCTGCGTCGACCAGGCAATCTCTGTCGGAATGAGAAAAATCCAAACGGCAATGCATAAATTATACGATCACGCCAACAAAATGAAAACATGACGATTCCGAGTCGAAGCAGCAATGTCCGGTCAGAGCTCGAGCGTTTTGGGGTTATTCATCTACGTATGCTAGCAGCTACAAAATTGACCACACAGTTAGTGCATAAAATACGCGTCGTAAATATGTCATCTAGTAACACGTCATTCGTATTCATCAGGATTTTGTCAATGCTAGGAAGAAAGCTGACTGAACTCACAGGCAAAAGATAGCTTTTCAGTTGCAAGGAAAATATTATAAAGCTTCCTCAAATCTAATCAGAACAATACCCTAATTTCTAAAAGTAAGGCTATTAAAAGGGCATTTTTCAGAGTAAGTTAACGACACACAAAGTAGTTCTTATCCTAAATTCCGCAAACTTTTAAACTCCAATAGGCTGGTGCAAGAGGTGATGAACAAAACAACTATAATTTTTCTCATCAAAAGTGCAAGGGATTTTTTTCTTGTATTTTACTTTCACATCCATTGCTCCACTAACACGGACAGTGCTGCTCGACGCCGGATAATTTACAATTATCAACACATCACATGTACGTTACTTTATAAGGATATCTGCTTGATGTAACCCAGACATTAATACAACTTTAAATATTATTAATCACCAAAACTGGTTAAATCCACCATGCGGTTTGTTTTGTTCACCATCACCACCTGCACCACCACCAAGTACACACCACATCACAAAGAATGTATAAATGCAACAATTACACCATCACCAGCACCAACAAAAAACAAACTAACGAAGGTTAAATTGAGGAACAAATATTTAAAAGCACATTACAGTACACAATGCAACATTCAGAACTTCAGATGTGAAGTCAAAGCTTCTCTAGGAAAAATAAAGACGTCTTTTCACGTGTTTATTACTGCAATGAAGTGACAGACGATAGAATCACCAACGTAAACCCTCCTTACCTAACAAAGCCTGAAACACGCAAGACTCAATGCTACACAGAAACCCCTGTAACAGACTATAGCCCTTGAAACTGTCCGCAACCTAAACTTAAAACTTGCTTGCAGCACCTAGAGCAAACGGACATGAAAAGTTTAAGATGCTTTATTTCTGGGATGGCACAGCAATCGCTGCAGTTTTCTAGTTTTTACGAAAAATCGACTTTGTTTTGACATATGACTTGTCTGCATTAGCAGCTGGAGGTAACCCTTTGGAATGTCAATCCAGTACCTAGAAGTTGCCGCTTGGCCGTTAGACCCTAAAAGTACTCGCCACTTCCTAGTTTCTACTCGCCACTTAGCGAATACATTTCGTGTGGTGCATGGTCTTTCAAATTTATGCCTTTATAACCATGTACAATTTAAGTTTTACAAAACAATCGTAGTGTAGCCATTGTAAACCTGAGCACAACGCTGCCAATTCTTTATCTGTAATTTACACGGTTCCAGAGATATTGCTTTTGCGTGTCTGCTTGCATCATAGCTATTCGCCGTTTTGGCGAGTGGACCAAATGAGTCACCAACCATCGGTTTTCAATCGCCAGATGGATAGTGGCGCCCGATGTTGGAGATGGTTGGCCGAAAGCATGAACAGCCATTGAAAGCATGAACAGAGCATTTTAAGTTCACTATGAAAATAATTTCAGAGCACTTCTAACAAAATATTTCACCACAACTTGAAAGGTCTTTTCTGCAGACCTTACCGGTTTGTCTGTGACGTAGTTGCATGTCCCACCAATTCTGCCACCAGTCATGGCAATGAATAAGCTTTTAAGAGTCACATTGTCAGGATTCAGTGGGTCTGAATGCACGTCGCTTGCACTCCAAATGACAGATCGATGTACGCAAGAAGCAAAATTGCGATAACAGCGAGTGCCGGAATTAGAATGGCTTAAATTTTTGAAATGCTAGTACATGCGTCCCAGTGTGACAAGATTTCTTTAACTTAAGTATGCGCCATTTCTATTTCAGCCAGTCAAATTTAGACCGGGGCACACCATCGGTTCGAATATATTTTTTGCTCATAAGTTATGAATTAATACCTCCATGTATGTCATCACTGACAACTCATTCATATTCACAAGCACGCAGCATTGAGCTTCCTGTGTCTGGGGTTTTAGTAATGGCCTGGACAAACCTTTATAATTAAACCCCAAAATGTTTTAAACATTTCCAAAAAACACTAAAAAATGTTCGACTCCTTATTTCCTGACAATCTACGAGTTGCTTCTCTATCGTCAAAAAATTACGCAAATTACATTCTTAAACAATAAAGAATTTGGAGCGGGCAATCGGAACAAAATTCTAGTAACATCAGACTTAATGGATTAATCTGGAATGTGTGGCACAGTGGCAACCTGGACCACTACACTGAATGACGATAGTGCTAAGGAACTCGCTGTCAACGAGCCATTAAGCCTCAAACAATCCCCCCACCCAAAAAAAAATGTGGTAATGCATTGGCCTAGAAGCCTAAAAGTGGTTATGAAGTCATTATAACGACTAACAAATACACACTGCCATCTTTGAAGAACTTTGTTCACAGTTCTGTTTGGATTTTCGGAGAAAAAGCCGTTCTTTTCAGAGAACCGCTAACCACGGCAGAAAATACAAATTTCACATGTCAACACCCAAATAAAAGTCAAATTGACGCACGAAGGAGCACACCACTGATCTATATATCATTGCGACCTAGAGATCTCACTTCACTGGCCAACCTGCGACAAGTGCTGTGCGCTTAGTGCACCCCAACCTGGCCTCAGAACTTGACAGGAAGTGGGACCGACAGACCACAGAGGTCTGCTCCTCCGTGCAGTCCATTTGAATTTGGTTTGTGCATCGACATGCGAAACTTTTCCACAATACTTAGCGGTTTTCTTAAGGAGAACGGAAAATTGTACAAAAATACCTGAACCGAGTTCTTCAAAGGTGGTAGTGTGCATTTTTTGTCCTTATAATTACAACTAAATCTGCTCCTAAGTTCTGCCCTAAGCTACCTGGTTCGTCTACTTCTCGGAGTAGACTATAACACTAATGCATTAAATACCATGTTTTAACGAATTTGTTTAATACTATAAAGCTCGTCACTACAGGGTGGTCCACAAAAAACTGACGCCCTAAAATTTTCTAAGCCCAACTTTTCTAGTTAGCACCCCTCAGAATCACAAGAAGACAGAAGAAATCTTCCCATTTCATTAGATTTGACTTGTCCTCTCCTGGTTCTGAGGGGTGCTAACTAGAAAAGTTGGACTTAGATTGCGACACATTTCATGTTAAGGTAGCGGCAAAACTCGAACATTATTATCATGGCAATTTCTATTCTAACCTTTTCTTAATTGCATGAACCACGCAAAAGAGGAATTTGAAAAAAAAAATTGCATCGTGATTTTTAAAAACCAAGAGAGTAGCCAACGTTTTCTCTCCCAGCAGAATCTAGCACTTCTAAAGAACAGCGCATTTCACATAAATCCAGGTCCGTAATATACAGCACAGACCAAGAGACCATTTTTAAACATTTTGCTACACGTGTGAAAGAAACAATGTACTAAGATGGCTACATGTTTTTTTGCGGACACGACAAGCCATATGTAGTCCGCTTTTTGCCTTAAAACTATTAATGAATTGAGTGATTATGAAATCGCGACAGGGAAGGCAAAAGTATTATTATTGGACTACTATTTCTGTTACAAGGAACGCGAGTCGTGTAGACTGGGCAGTAGTGTTCGCTCGATGTACTGGTTAACTTTCACACGTTCCTTCTTTCTGTTCTGTGGAAGTGGTAGAAGAAATTCAGAAAGTTTGAGCTACAAATGTGTAGAGGGTGAAAAGCGGAACTGAAACTGATTCATGCTGATAGGTTACTGTACGCATAATAAAATTTGGTACGTATGCCTAATTTGTTGCACCAAGTACGTGAAACCGTCGACAACAGTTCAATTCTCCGCTGTGGGATAACATGTCTTTTCTCCTATGTTTTCACGTAAATCTGTTCCACTACACAAGGAGATTAAAAAAAAATGCACAACCGGGTATTTTTACAAATTATTGAAAAAAAAATCAATTACGAACCACTTTTTTGGATCCACAATCCAATTCGGTTTCCCAAAAAGTAGGCCATTCACTGTAGTCCATCACGACGGACATGCCGAACAAAGGTTTTTGAAGTTCTTTTTGAAAAATTTCGAAAAATAGCATCCATCGGAATCAAAATTGGATTTTTTATCCAAAAATTGGTCCATATTTGTGCTTTTTTTTTCAAAAACTTAAAAACAAAATTCAAGGTTTTTCATTTCTGGGGCCCACCCTGCATTTTACCAAAACCTAAAAAATAAAATACCCAGGTGAACCACGAAATGGGCATCAGGGCACTCTTTAAAACTGGATTGACGAAAATGGCAGCTGCGTAATAGTCCTCTTGCCTAATCTTGCACAAAAAAAAGCACTGAATGTTGCAATGTAAACACAAACTATTTTGCGGTTTTAGTTCTGTACAGCCAATAAGAAACTTCAGAGGAAGGCTTAGACAAAGTACACTGAAGCGGAATTCCATGGGTCAGTCTGAACTTTCTTCCACAATAGAAACAATGACAAAACAGTTCACAGACTTTGTATGTAAAAAAAAAAACACTTAACAGGAAGATAATTAGAGATCGGTCATCATTTATGTTGGGGGGGGACAGCAATTGAGGAACTGAACAGGTGACCGGCCAAATTCCAATGCCCCCCCCCCCCCCTGACCCTGAAAAAAAATACGGAACCACCCCACAAAAAATAAGTTTTTCTCATACCGACTGTAGCCTACCCACAGGAGATTCTGGAGTTAAACAAGTAGGCCTAGCCTAGATGTGGAAAATGTGGAATATTTTTGAAAATAAGAACAGTGATTAAAAAAAAAACCAATGTTGTCTAAAACACCCAAAGACCGTTTTTTTTAATCCGCTTTCCTATCGAGATTCATAGCAGTACAATACTTTTGCTATGATAAATGCATAGAATGTGTGACATACCCGCACTTTTAAAATCGACACTTGCAAAATGAAGAGCCCTCCTTCCCCGGGAACCCAGTATTGCCTAGCAAAATTGTTGCCTTCTGGCACTATTGCTTTGGCTGGGAGTGTGTCACACCATAAAAGGGACCAAGTAGATTTTAAAAAGCGTATTGTACTTAACATTAGCAGTGACACTGAAAACTTGAACACAGTTTAAACAATGGCACGATAAGGGCCCCCAGAAGCTAACACATTTTTAGAAATTTCCAATGCTGGAATGCCTTTTTTGAGGCTTAGAACTTTTTTCCTTCTAGTTCGGTCATGACTCTCCCCTACCCGAAATACTCCAAACAAATTCATGACACCCCCCCCCCCACCTCGAGGTCTTCCTAAATTGCTCTGAACCCCAGCCTGATAAATAATGACCGGAACCTGAGAACCGTGTATGAAAACCTAAGTTATGATCACCCTAACAGAGAATGGGATTAGATGTGACTGAAAATTAGAAATTAAGTTAACTTTGCCAACAATTCACAGTTCAGACTACCAACTGCTTTGTAATTTTTGTTAATTATAAAACAAACAAAAATTCTAGAAGTGTAAGAGGCCAGTAAAGAGCACATATCCACAACCTGTTAAAAGACTTAATACACCACATGTGAAGCCAATAATATCCATAAGGGTACCTATCTCGAACACTTCAAATCAGCACTGCAGAGCGAATCATAAATTCACAGGCTACCTCGATTCACATAAAAAAAAATTGATTTTTCACATGTAGTAATTTTGGCAATCTGGTCATAGATCTTTATAACAAAATTCACATTTCTTCCCTCATAATTATCGCTGTTAATCAGTTCCAACTGGATGTGTGCCAATAGGAACTGTACACCTGTGAGGACACTATAGGATTCAAAGATTTTTTTCCTAAACCAGTGTATCATCATCCACAAATTGTCAGTCCTAAACTGGGATCTTCTGCCTAAATGAAAAAATTTGCTCACTAATTTTCACAAAAGGGACGAGTCAGTATTTATAAACCTGGGTTGTGGTATCCAGTGAGGGTACGATAGGACATATTTCTAAACTATTGTCATCATCAGCACTAAGCCTGGAGAAAGCAAAAGAATTTTGGACCATTCAGAGGGGAAAACCACAAAGACTTTGTAAAGGATTAGGATGTCGACAACCATTTTTTTTAACCATGCTTCAAGTCAACACAGTGTCACAGCTAAACATTTAAGGTTTTTCTTTATTACTAATAACTGAATTACAAACAAAAACGTCAAGTGTGTAGCAAAAAAAAGGGTTACACGATTGAAGTTTCAGTTTACTTGTTAAAAGGGACACGGATAAAAATTTAGGAATATCAATTTAAATAAAGAAATTTACAATTGGGAAAATTGAATCCATTTCAAGTGCTGTTGAATTAAAAATATTCTACTTTTGGCAAAAATATACCTTCCGTACTTGTCATGGCACAAATATCTGGCAATAATATGGCCATGTTTGGCTAAAAAATATTAAATAGGGCGGACATAAGTATCTGAAGAGTCTAGGGAAGGGGTGGGGGGGGGGGGGGGTCATGACAAATTTATAGCTCTAAAATGGCGTTAGCCTCCCTCACCCCCTTAAATATTTAATTATTCCTGAAGTCACATGTTTTTTTTTTGTGTGTGCATAAAATAATATGCATAGATTTTCATTTTGGCCTGAAGAAAACTAAAACAATAAAAATGAAAATTTGCCGTTGATGAAAAACTAAAAATAACAAAATAGAAAATTTTCTGTTGACGAAATCAGTAATCCAAAAACTTATTTATTTATTCGATGAATATACTAGATTCTAACTGTAAACCGTATTAGCCTGTAAACCAATACAGCAACCTACATAAAAAACATAGACACCTCTCAGTCACTGGTTGTCCTTGGTCTAGATAGGGTCCACTTATTGACTGCAGGGGTGCGTAAAACGCCCCAACGTCCAAGGAGCTTTGAGGGACATTTTTTTTAAAGAGGACTCGAAATTTCTGAAATGTGGCATACTACGTAGTGAAAGCCCATGGAAATTGGGAAAATCTGTGGGAAATGATCACAGAGAACTTCCATGTAATAACACCGTTTATGCATCCCTGATTCTGTGTATCACAATACACTTTTCCTTTGTGCACTGCAATCCACACCCCCTCCCGTTACCAAACGCCAACACAAGGTCACCCTCATTCAGACTTACCCGTCTGAAACACACGGGCCACGGAGCATGGTATTTCTAGGCTTATAAACAAGGATAGCAATTTCGTATCCCCGCTCCATGCATCCGGCCGGCACAAAACGGAATAAAAAAACCTCACCTAGCTATACAGATACGGAATTCAATTTGTATTTTGATAAAAGCTTGTAAACTTAGAGAAAAGAAATATCAAAATAGCCAGAAGCTGTGTGGAAGACAATAAAGGAGGAAGGGGTATAGAAGCTAAATGCTGAAATTACTGACTACATCCAAATTTGCCCTAAAATCTGGTGACTTTTTTTTTAAGCATTTTCGTTTTCCCACCATATACAAAATGGAATTTAATTTGTAATAGATGAAAGCTTATATACTAAGAGAAAAGAAATGTTAAAATAGCCAGACGCCGTGTGGAAATTACTGACTATACAAACAAATTTGCCCAAAAATCTGGTGACTTTTTAGAAGTTTAGTTTTTCCTGGCCATTTTTAGTAACAACACCCAATCATCAAATAGGGTCTAATTTTCCGACTCAATATTTGACTTTTGATTGATCTCCTGTCATCCAACTCTCCATACCACAACTTTCGACCCTGAAAAGATTTCGAAATAAAAACTTAAAATCTGGCTAAGAGTACACTGAGGAAAAGGTAAAAAATACAAGTCACGGACTCCTCAAACTTTGGTATCATTTGGGTTTTTTTTAAATTTTAATTTACTTAGTCTACGAAGGGGAAAAAAAGATTGGTGTGGTTAACTAAACTAATGAATCTGTCAAAATTTGGCTTAAGTTGTCAAAAAACAACATCGCTATAAAAATGACTTAAAAATAGAAAAAGATGAAAAAGGACTCAAATCGGAAAAAGAAGCAGATAAGTAGGACTTTGTCATACCTGCGAAACTAAGGGTTGGCCAACCGAACTCCAAAAACAAGTTACAAGTTAATGGATATGCATCCTGTAACAGCCTCTTACACCAAGTTTTAACCTGGGTGTTCACATTTAGCATACGTAGTGCATAACTCCCCAAAACCGCGTTTTAATCTAGCACTGCAAAAAAAAAAAGCCTCATTTAAAAAAAATTGTCAAACCTGTGGCAGACTGCTTAACGCTCTTTTGAAATCGCTCTACTTCTTCGTCAGTCACCATCACTTCAGGTGACAACTCGCACTTTACCGGAATCACAGGGATCAAGAATTGATTTGCATGATCTAGAAGAAAAAAAGAGCATGGGAGTTTCCAAACGAAGACCTAATTTGAATGGACCTAATTAGAATCCAGCATTAAATGAGTTAGAGCATGCATTTTGAATAGAAAAACCACCAAAGAGATAGAAGGTCCCAATAGCACCAGCCCACATAGCCAACATAGGAAGTGACTCATTTATAGATACAAGCGGACAATGTACAACGTTAAAAAAACAATGTTAGAAACTGACCACAAGTGCTGAAGTTACGAAATGAGTTGGGAAATTAGTTCAGGAAATTATGACATGTCAGTAACAAGACCAAAAAGGAAGGGATAACTAGGGAGGCCCACCCATAACAACTAACAATCCACTGCGACAATAGAAAGAACAAAAGAACCCAAGTCAAATTGAAACCATTCAGTTAGGGACACCACGTCATACGATCAACGAGCGTTCTTCAGTTAATAGTGAGAAAGCCTACATTCCTGAATCCACCCATTAGCTAATAGCTAATGAATAAAACTTTGCTTTTAAAAACACACTAGTCGGCGCTACGTAATTAAGCGCAACTATACAAATATGTTGTGAATTTCATTAAAGGTTTATAGCATTTACAAAATGAGGTATGCTGCTACAGGAACTTGCCTGACACTCAGCATTTACGCCTAGTCGCATCACGGTGCAAGAAGATGCAACGGTTTCATTAAAACTTGAGCTTAGCTGTGCAGAAAACCAGTGCCCAGCTGGGTAACCCTAAGAACATCAAAACTGACTTTTAAGCATAACAGTTGTTGACCCCAGACTGGGCAAAAACTCACGAGAACACAGAAACACTGCAAGAATTTTAATTGTCAGCACATTGTAGGTGCCGTGATCCAAATGGATTAAAATAAGGAGGGACCAGCCCTTACATAACCTGGTGGTAGCCATATTGGTAAGATTTAACCAGTATGGCCGCCACCAGATAATGTAGTAAAGGCTGGTCCCTCTGTATTTTACTATTTTAATCCATTTGTGAACACGGCACTAACAATGTGCTAAAAATTAAATTTCTTGCAGTGTTTCTGTTTTCCCGTGAGCTTTTGCCCAGTCAGTGGGCAACAGTTGTTTATGCCTCACTCACTCACGAAGTCCAACAACGTTTTGACTTTTAAGGACTTTTTCTATTTCCCACTAAATTGCTAGTTTTACACTGTACTCAGTTTTAATATTGGATCGTTTTATTAAGTATCCTGTGGTCTAGTCCTACGAGTAAACATTATGTTACATTTGAGCCAGTGACTGGAAGGCCTCAACATACATGTTTCAACAAAAGGTAAATACTGAACAGTGAAAAAAAGTTATTTGTTTTATCTGAATTGTAACTGCCATGCATAAAAAATATTATTAGAGATCGGCCGACATCAGTTTTTACCGATCCGATACCAATTAAGGGTAGACCGATGAGATCCAATCATACACATTACTGATAATAAAAAAAAAAGTGCAACTAAATATTTAATTTCTATACAAATGCTACTTCAGTTTATATTTTTACGCGAGTTCCAACTACTGAGATTATCCAAAAGGTTCTTTGCAGCAATAAGAACATTTTGCCGGCCCCCAGCTAGGCCGGCTAAAAATGGTTTCTTTTGCTGAAAAGTACAATACCTGTCATTTTAAGGACAGCATCGTTGAGGCAACAATGCTAAAATTGATAGGTATTGTACTTTGCAGCATAAAGAAAGAACATTTTGCCGGCCTCCGGCTAAAAAAGGTTTCTTTTGCTGTAAAGTACAATACCTGTCAATTTTAGCATTGTTGCCTCAACGATGTTGTGTTAAAATTGACAGGTATTGTACTTTGCAGCATAAGGAAACAGCATTTTTACTCTTATTTCTATTTACGGCTTCAGTATTCATCTTCTAATTAGATTTTAAGTTTGTCGTACAAATTAGAGCGTTAGAACCATCACGTGTTGCATTTTCATTACAAACTGAGCAACGTCTTTGCTTTTGCCGCGCTTGGTGTCAGCTTTGCCAGGAAAATGGATGCGTTTCTTGGCGTAATAAACATCTGTATCGGAAGCCTTACGGTGGTCCTATACCGATAAGGCAAAAACACCGATATCAATGTTGGACTATCCCTAAAGGTTATGTAAACCTAATATTAAAAAAAATATTTCTTTTGCTGTTAATAAATGCATGGCTGGTTAAGATGTTCTTCCAGCCACGAGCTCATAAAGAAGCAATTCCATTAAAAATTAATTTACGTTCATTAGTAAAATCCAATTGAAACCAATACTTCACTTTCTACCGGTTTATTTCTGTGCCCTTTATTCGGTAATTCTAAATCATTCCAATCAACGAGCCAACCCCCTGACCGACCAATGGCTGGCAACTACATAGCATTCTTGCTCAACTTAGTCTACGTCTTGGATCCAGCATGCGGCCCCCACTGATACGTACAAAATAACCGGATAACAAATTTGTAGTCTATTATAATGGCTGCATGAGAAATTTATGTAGACTTGGGCCACTTGTTTGGAAAAGCGTTCATTCATGGTACCAGAGATGGACAAAAGTTCACTCTGGACTTTGAATGAATCGGCTCGATTCCAACTTTGTGGAATTAGTGAAATTGAATTGTTCGTAGGGCAATTCCAGCCAAACTGATGGAAAAGATTGAATTTCTGCTATAGCTCGTTAAATACTGGTTTAACATTCCCAAGTCTTACCTGAACTATGTTTAAAAGCTTCCAAGTTTCCGTGTTATCGGCTTACACCATTAACACACTCCAGAACACACACAAACAGTTTACCTCCATTAATAGATCAAGGTAGCGATTTGTAACAATGTTGAAACGTTTTGAAATGTTATTTCCAAAGTCAACACAGAGATTTCATCACAGGATTACGAAATTCAACTATTTTTAAATTAAATTTTTGACTACAGAGTCTCAGACTTTCACCGCTGCGGGTCAATGGTATAAGGGCTTCCGAAATTACATTTTTTCGTTATATTTGTAAACTTTCTTAAAATCCCGCAATGATGCCTGCAAGTGTTAACTTTCAAGAAAGAATCAACCACGTGTCACTGTCAAGTTTCACACACAGACCAAGAATGCATTGTGTGCACTTCTGATTTGAATGCCAACGCTGTGTCCATTTGCTTGCGTTGTTAGCAAAGTCCATTTGTCAGCAGAATTACTACCGTTTAATCCACGTGCGTATGCCAGTGACACCATAAAAAAAGAGCCTTTCACACCTAACCGATTAGTTGTTTTTATAAAATACTTCCTAAGTTGGCAAATGCAACAAGATGACAGAATTGGTAGTTGTAAGTGCTACAGAGCCGTGCATAAAACTGATCTTCTCAGTAGTGCATACGGAACTAGGAAATTATGATTGCATTATTTTAGCTGCGATCATGTACGTGTTTGTAGCTTATTGCTAATACGCAATAGTATTTTGTCTAAAAGCTCGCTAAACAAAACGGAGATCTTGATTCCAACACTGAACGAAGTATTTATTACACTGAACACCTAATTCGCTACAAATAATATAAAGGTAAACTGGAAATCAGCCATCGGCGCAATTCATATACTGAAAATAACTCTGTACTGTAAGCCATCTTGAAGCACTTATATTTCAATTGAGCGCCATGACCAGGATTCAAATTGGAAAGCTAGTCCATAACCAGACCACCGCCAAAATGCCTTTATCGATAAGGCACTTGTCACTAGCAAATTTAACCAGAGAATTTGTGGCCAAGACTAGCAGTGATCCAGTGATGGACTAGGTTGACAATTCGAAGCCAGGTCACGTCACCCGAATGAAACCCTAAGTTCATAAAGCTGGCCCGCGTACTAAGTTATTTCTAGCATATAATTTTCGCTGATGGCATATTACCGATTTAATTTTGTATTTATTACTACTAGTGAAAACCACAAGCAGAGTTTAGGTGTTTAACAGAAGTTTTTCGTAAATCCTTTTAACTCCCAGCCAGCCTCTCCAGCCAATCCCCCCCCGACCACCCCTCCCTTAAACCATACAGCTCCTAACAATCTTTTCGGACACTAACAACATACAGCGCCTGGAAAATTACCCTACCCTCGGTTAGCTGTGGATTCATAAGGCCAAGTTAGCAAAATAAACTAATTGTTTCATACGTAATACCAACACACTTCATGAATTTTGGTCAACAAGCCTGCAAGTGGTAGAATCAGCTCGTAACAGAAGATAGTTCAGTAGGAAAAATATGCAATCAAATCATTTTTTTTTTATTAATCAGGATTGACCGACAACTATACTGTATACAAGTAATCATTATCTACGGTTCAAGTGTATAATGTGTGATGGAAGACAGAACTAAAATGATGTGTCGTAAGGTACCACAGCAATCTACATTATTGTTCGTTGTTTTCAGTCACGTTTCTGCAAGTTAAATCTTTTACTGTCCTTCAAGTTCTTCATCTTCAGTTCCCCAAGTTTCTCGTAGCGCTGGTGCCAGAGTATCATGAAACATAAAAATAACGTTGCTGGTGGAGATAGTGGGTTTCAGCCGTAGTCAGGGCAGCAAACAAACTGGATGCTTACAGAGCCTAACCCGTGAGGTGGTGGTTAGGGAATCACAGTGTTAAGTGTTTATACACTTTGTACACAATTGGATTCACATGAAGTTTAATATCAACCCCTTCCACATCAAGTAAATGTTACTAGGTAAATTCTACGAAAGCAATAATAAAGTAAGAAAGTGTGTATCAGGATCCATGGTTACAATGGTTAACTCATACCATAAAGCAAATGTCTGTCGTATTTATAGAATGCTTCCATCAATTTGTCTGCTTTCCGTAAACTTAACTAGAATTATTTGGAAGGTTTTGATACTTCTCTTCAGTGATGGTGCCCACTTTCTATACTACATGTGGAAAACGCACCAAACTTGTTCTTATTTCAGTCTACCAACACTTAGGTCAAAAGTCTCATCAGAACCATCGACTTAAGGATGCAGATTTGCATTTCTGAAGTTCAGTAAACATGTCTAATCCTAGATTTAATTTATGTTAAACCCTTCAAGAACAGTGTAGAAACATGGCCTCACATATCACATTGTCTTATAGTAGGCTAACACGTTTCGGTCTGCCTTAGATAAAAGACCAAACCATGACTCCAAATGTGCAGAGAAAATAAAAATGAAGAAATGTTAAAACGAGCAAGTGAATAGTTTTGAAAAATTAGACGCCTTTAGGATAATTACTGGTTCGCAGTTAACTATATTTGGGCAAAAACGCAATCGTCATCAACAAGTAAACAATCCTCCCCCAGCCCCCTCGAATTATATTCTGACACCCGCTCTCCAGAATCACTTATGGAAATCGCATAACTATGGTGGAATACGGCAGAAAGATTTACAACAGGCCCTAAAAGAGAATCTACTTCCATGAAAAGATTAGGCTTCCTTTTATCAATAACAAAAATTGGATCCAAAAGCACGTGTATATTAAAAGATCTTTATTACTAACCTAGACATAGTGACAAAAATAACATTAAGCACGAAGAGTAGCCTATTTTAGCAAAGAAGGTTTAAATCAATCACTGCAACTGCGTTTGAGTCATCAGGTTCAGGTTCAGCTTCTGAGTATCATCAGGAATTTCACTTCACTAGAATTTGTAGGCAAAGTTTTTGCTCTAGCTTTTAGGATGAATCAAGTAACGGATTATGTGACTTCGGCTTTTATTTGTACTGCTAATGTCGTAACATGTTAACATCTACGTTAGCTCATCTGTTGACAATGCTTCTTAAGTTTCCACTAACAGTTGTTCGACATGATAAACTTTGCAAACTACTGCTGCCAAAAAAAGCCAGTTTAGATTACTCGAGACAAGAAAATTGTATCGGATTATGCAACAGTACCACTCTCCTAATGTTCAGCACGGTTTCACTTTGGTGATGTAGCTCCCAACCAAAACATATCGTCAGGATCTCGCAGAGATAATCCCTCTTCCATGCGCACCTTCCAGCGTAAGTAGCGACAATGGGCATTGATGGCAGTCACGCACTGGGCCCACACATCTTCACCGTGTTCAGGCGGTATGCCCCAAACGGTCAGTGCCACGCGACGGAGATAGTCCACCCGACTCCTGTCCAGTCCCTTGAATCGTCCGACAGCGTAGGTGTTGGAGTTGCGACGCTCCTCTCGAGTAAAGAGGAGCTTTGCTAATCCAGTAGCAAACTGCTTAACGTGGATGCACTGATTTCGCAATCTCTCTATTTCCTCTTTCGTTAACAATGCCGTGATGGGGGCAGCCTCGCACTTTACCGGAATCACGGCTTGACCGATTTCTGTGGCGAGAAAAGTAAAAGGGACATTCTAAGTCAAGGGACTGAACGGGTCAAGAGGCATTCACAAAAAAATCAATTTTATGTGAAAACACTGTCATCCTACAACTACATGACATTATTGCTCGCATTATCATATTGTTGTTTAAAATGCATTGCAAAATAATACTCCATCAAATGAAACTAAGAACGTAAAATGTGGATGCAATAAACAGAATAAGCTGGCGAGAGGATATTTTTATGTAAGTTATGCTGGATACTTGGCCACGCCACGTTCCTAGGTGGCTTCCAATCACAAGGAAAAATTGTAAACAGCATTTAGTAAGCAAATATCTATTTACTGCAGCCTGTGTAGGAGTTTTATATCCGGTTTTGTGCATGTTAAGCATAAAGTTGCATTCCGCTAACCATTTCATAAACTACGCAGCACAATTTGAAATGACAGTAATAACAATAGCTTTATTTCTCGTTAACATGACCAACCTGCTAAAAACAGGCTAGTTTTCAGCAGGTTGATTTTCCACCCAATATCGGTCATCAATACTTAAATTAACGTTATGGTTGCCGATGTGAATCTCAAAATATAAATTTGGGGTTTGGTTAATACATCTAATGTGTGGCGCAGTGGCATCCCGGCTCACAGTACTGTGGCTGAGGTTGGCGCTAATGACCTAGCTTTCGACGTGCCATTAAGCATCATCCCCCCTCCCAATCCCCAAAACCAATTGATGCAAATCTACCGCCTCATAAAACTCAAGTGTGCTAATGCGTCTCGTCCCCCTCCCCCCCCCCCAAACATTTTAAGCCTATCCACAGGTGCGTGCAATTCACAAATATTTGATTTACTACATTTTTCTAGTGTAACAGCTCACCAGCTTAACACATCCTTGTTCCCATTTCATTTTTCTCCCAGATGGTAACAAACGCTGCCCATTCCTCTTAGTTTACATTGAGCTACACCTAAAAGGTGCCTAAGGATCTGCCATGCTACAGAACTGATCTGACCACCAAGGAAGGTCAAAGCATATAGGTAGGACGTAATAGTTGTTATTTGCAGTAGCTTCTATACCGAGAAAACAAACCTCCCTTCGACAACCCTGCCTGCTGTAAGTCCTACAAAGAAATTTCGCACAACTCCAACCTCAAGTACCCTGAACCTAAATCATGGGCAGAACAGTAATACCAACTATGAAACTTTCGGTAAATGACACGACACATCCAATCAATATTACCATTGAGCTTTTCATCTGATACTAGAGTGACAGATGAAAAACGGACATTATTTGCAATAGGTGAAGTCGGAACTGCAGAGTACCGCTAGCTGAATATCGTAAAAATTAGGAAGGCATAGAAAACCAAGCAGATATCCTATTAGGCTTGTTACGGCTGAAACTCCCGGAGCGACAAACCAATGTAAACCAAATTATCAGGCAAGTCTCTAACGTGAAATCCCTTGCCACATCCAGAATCCGACGACAGCGGAAAACCTACTGAATTATTGGTCTGAACCTTTTTCTTCTTCCTTCCACATGGAAATTATGCTCATCGGCCGCTGCTTATCATACGAAAACATACGAATGCATACGAAAACAAGGCAAGTTTACCGCACTTGGAACTGCGATTTTTCTATATTTGTGCTTAGAGGTTTTAATTTCACATTTAGCTTCCTAGCTTAAGTTAGCTTCAAATGTATACCACTATCCCTCATTAGCAGTATGTGCGTCACTGACAAAAGTAGAATTTCTTGCTAATCAGGAGTGTGGATAAATAAAAAAAAATTTTTTGTTGCAATAGCAACGGGCCAGACAACGGACCGAGGGTCGCTAACGGCCAGCCAAAGTTGTATGGGACGAGAGCTGGGATGCCACCACATACACATGCAGGAAAAGCTGGTTGTGTAATTCACTTTTGTGGTAGCACTGCAATTGCTTGCCCCGCATCAATTTTTTACGGCCTAGGTGACAGTAACACATCCCTCAGAAAGTGCTATAAGTCGAAGGAAGATGCTGCGGTTAGGTAAAATACCCGTACATATAAACATGCATTACTTCTCCTTTACACATATTGATAAACAGCCGGAAAAAAATTGTGTTATAATTGCTATAATATTTAATCCCTTTCACTGTCGTCTACAACACTAACACATTTTACGCTGATTTTTGGCAAAATCCACCGTGGCAAAATCCACCGCTGCTCACACTTGAGACTTACGAGATACGGAAATTAAAAACTAAAAATTGTGGAAATCAATGACGCGCTGGTATTACAGTCCAACAATAAAACAGTACTCTTCAAAACAGTAAGCACAAAACAAGCAAACGAAAGTAGCTGCAAACAAAAAAAAAAAACTTGTATGCAAAGTAGAAAAAGTTTAAAAAACGCAGAAAAACTATCACAGGAAGACGACCAACCAAATAACGGCAAAAGATCGGCATACAAAGCTTACGTTTAGGGGAAAAAATTAAAATGCTGATGCAAACTTACTTTCGTAGCCATTTCGACAAACTAGAGCAAATTAAATCATCCCACCTTTAACTAAATTAAATTATTAGTAATTTAATCCACATCAACCTTTAATTAATAATGCAATAATTTCTCACATACTCATCCTGTTCGGCTTAAAGGACAACGGAAATAACTTTGCATCTACATTTTACTAACTATATGCAGACACCAGCTGCCTTCCATCCATTCTTAGCCGAAACTGACATTCCACGTACATGGCAACACTGGACGAAGTACTCAAAGAAGCTATTTCCAAACTTATGGGAATCAGCTTTACAAGTGTTATGAAAGGTTTACTTAGCAGTTTGTCACACTAGACTAATTCGTTGACGTAATGCAGTAAAATGCATTTGTAGCATAACATGGAATTACATCATTCGTTATACGCAATACATTTAACCATTGCCAAATTCCCATTATAGCAATGCAGCAGCCTTATTAAAATATTTGTTAAGTTCTGACAACACTAGAACGAAGTCACTTCAAGAAAACCTATTTTTATTTATCGTTATAACCTTGACAAACAAAACTGATTATTTTGTTTAAAAAGTTATAGAAAAAATTGTGTTTCTAACTAAATAAAACTGATTTTAGTTCACCAATTGATCGCTGACATAGTACAACTTTGATGTACAACATTTACAATCAAAGACACGGTTAGAACTGCCTCTCGTAAATACTGAGCACCGTATGTAAAATGTAAGAAATAGGGGAAGGAACCAAAAACCCAACTTAATTAGTAATCTTTTTTGTCGTGATTTGTCAATAAATAATCAAAATCAGCCAATCCTCGACCAGAACAGCCGAACAACGAACATAACCAGTGTTACATCAAGCAGCTCTTTATAAACGGCACAACATTTTAACATTTTCAAACTTATGCAATCCTAAGCAAAACATGTAATCTTAAAGCTGTATGCAATAATAGTTGTTACACCTTTGTGCGTGGAAAAAATATCTTTGTTTTACAGATACCTAATTATCAATGAAGCTGTTAAACTGCTGTTCTTTAAACTGTACTTAAAATGCAAGCTTAATACGCCAAAATTTTAAACAAGAAAATGTTTAACCATTTTAATAGATACCATGAACAAAAGTGTAACAAAATAAACATTTTTGGTGCTACGAAAAAATCACTTCCAAACACTTACCTTGTTGTGGCTAAGGTGTAGTAACTTGGGAAAATATGGCTGGTCAAGATTACCTGTCAGTCACTGTACAACTTAACCGGTTTTATACTTGAATTTGTTTCAATATATCATCTTATTTTTAGCCTAATTCGTGCAATGCAAGACCTAGACTATATAAAACTTGGTGCAGGCTATGAAATCAATGTATGCAATAAAATCTTCCTTTTAGGCCGTGGAAAATAAAGAAAATATTTCTCAGGCAAATAATTTCTAAAGACGAGGCATGACTTTTTTTTTGGTTTCTTGAAAATGGTGATGCGGGTTGAGAGCATTTTTTTTTTACGAGCACAAAACGCCCAGCATGTCCTTTAAAGTCAACACAAGGTCGTAATCTACTACCGAACTTCCATTTGTGCAATACTTTTAAAACCAGAATGGAGGCGGCTAATGCTTATTATTGCACCACTCAATGAGGTTAAATGGGATCCTGTGAATCGAAGCAATCCAAGCAAAACCCACCTTCTATAAGTCCAACTTGCCAATGTGTGATAAGCATGAATTTTTTTTTCAATTGATAGCCGAAAAAAAAACATCCAAAAAGTGAGATGCTTTCTTACGGAGTTGCAGTGCCCGAAATATTTTTTTATTTATGTGGCCTTAGTTAATGTTTTGCGTGTGTGTTTGCCTATAATGTTTGATTTCTGACAAGTGAGATATAACCAAAACAACTAAGGTAGGCTAAGTTTATGAAATTCCACGAGACAAAATCACGCTCAAATTCAAAATAAACAGATCCTAAAAATATTTGCGAATATTCGACAGGCTGCATTGACTAAAGATAGTAAAAATATAGTAAGACGGTCTTATCAGGCCACCACAAGAAGCTCATTTACAAGATTTACATTACTTACAATGTCCGACGTACGTCGACTGTTGTGGAAATAGCAGTTGACTCTGGCACATAACCTCCCGTATTTACGAGGTGGCATTCGCTGCTTCTCACTATGCCAGTTTTTCGTAAGGCTCAGTTCTCTGCTGATGAAATGCTGGATTGAAGGGTTTGAGAGGCCATGTAAGTTCATAAGCATTGAACCACAGGATTTTTTCATTTTATTGTCAGGGATTCAACCTATACTTTTAGCATCTTCAGTCAAAGCAGCCTGTCAAAAATTTGCAAATTGGTAGGATTTGTTTATTTTGAATTTGAGCGTGATTTCGTCTCTTGGAATTTTCGAACATTCTACGTACAATGGTTGTTTTTTAAAAGTTTATGAAAGGACAATAAATAAAAGTTCTTTTCAAAACTGGCTAACAGCTGATTAGTTACCATGAGACTACATGTCAATTTGACAAACTTGTTTATAAAAAAAAAAATCACAATAGCCTACGTTCACCTACCTATGCATAAAATTATAGCGAGTATTTCGTTGAAACTAGAAAAGAGAGGTCAAGTTACAAATTTCTAACACTATCACTGATATTTCTACGGAGACTTCCCATTAAGACTTGGAATTGCTGGTGTTGCTATTGATACTGCTACACCACAGATTACCTTACTAACAACCTCAGTGTATAGCCACGGAAAAATGATTGCTAGCAATTTATACCAATGTCTCACTTCTTGTTTCAGTGCTTTTAACACGATGCTGCTCGCTCAATGTTTTCATTACTAATCTAGCTGAGGCACTAATCTAACGGGCATCATTACATAGTATTAAGTCGATATCATGAGCTCAACCCGTAAATACATTACGTAATGCTATTTTCTTATACTGCATAACATAAAATGCAGCCATACATCTCTGGGAAACCCAGTAGTTCATCACGGCTTCCAGCGAAATGGTTAGTTAAGTGGATACTAGCTAGCATCCACTATAGTAACAGTATGTTGTGATCAACTTAGAAGAGCTTACTAACTTATGCACGACATTTCCATGGCCGGCCACGTTAGTAGGCTACTGCTACTTTTCAATGATGTCATTGGTAGCCTTGTCAATGGTAGATGGAATGTGTTTAATGCATTGGCCTGATAAGGTACATACGCAAGTTTGGAAGGCCACAAAAGTTTAAACACTGGTTTAAAGGCATGTTCGGATACAATGTTGTGGGCAAATTTTTCTTTGCTGTAATCTGCAACACAGTGCCAAATTTCAACCGATGTTGCGATTCCAAACTGTATTAGAACACTAGAATGAGTAATTTTCAACATTCCAGTTCAAACCGTTGACAAATAAATCATTTCATAAAAACTATAAATTTCTAATGGTGGCCAATTCAGTCATTACAATACCTTATTTTTGGCAGAAAAATATATTCGGCTTCGAGCTACATCTCAAAGCAATTTTCATTTCCTGAATAAAAATAATAAAAGAGGCCATACCCCTCATGAACTTGACTGGCCCTACTTACAAGGTTGACCTGCTTGTGGGGCCTCAACGGAGTGCCAGACTCGGCAGATTGTGGAGAAGCCAGCAGCAATACCACGCAGAGTTACAGATCAGTGGTCTATCAAACTGACGCATGAGCACATATTTTTAAATGTCCGTTAGGCACTTATGTTGATGTGATTTAGATTTTTCTGGTTGTGTGAGCGAATTTGGAAGGTGATAAAGACTGTCACCGAAACGTCACGGCGAGCATCGATTTGTTGCTGTGGCAAATTGCATTCGGTTTGCTGTTATATCTCATTTACCACTTTAAACGCCAGTTACCGAATTTTGGAAATGAGTTAATACTTGATTACCAAATAATCATTATCCAGCACACAAAAATCCATTTTTTTCCAAATATTGAAATCAAGCCAGTTCATTTTGACCTTGTTCAATATTGACCAATGTTGACATTTCATTATTCAGTTTCGACCAGTCCAAACAGACGGTTAGTTCAATTCCAAAATTACAACTACTAAAACATGCTTGGTTGCTCAATGCCAAAATTTAGGGCTTCAGCGATCAACATATCAATTTATTATGTGTGGTTTCATCTTTTAATTTACTGCTTGTGCTTGGTGTTATAAGTACACCTATCTACAAGCCTAAACCAATTCAGCCCCATACAGACTGTAGTGTAGAACCATTAACGCGTCTCTACATGTCGCTACGTCTGATTAAACCGCAACCATGCTTGTGAGCACTAACTAACATGAAAATTGGCGTTGTTCACGTTGCTAGCTGTAAAATCCAAGTGGTTTACAACCCTAAGAACTGTTGTCTGTCACTTACAAATAAATTTTCTCTCCGCAGCCAATCATCTGCACACACATACATGCAAAGCAACTGTGCAGTACAGTTGAAGTTGAAGCAGCAAGAAAACTACTCAAGTTAATACTGTGAAACTTGGCAACAGGATTAGAGCATTTACTGAGTTAGTAACCAGTGGATCATGCATTTTCCAGCTGTTGCCCATCGTCTTTTGATCGTAACAAGAAAACCGATTTCCAACAGAATCAATATCAATTGTGTATGCTCTGTGGAAAGCAACAAAGGTTGCGATTCCGTATCGGCTCACATTTAAACTACATAAATCCTTCCGGTATGTCGTGCGACCCGTTGAGAATAGCGTCTGCAACATTTACACAGGTTAGAGTTAATGTCGTAAAATCATCTTGCACAAAAGAAAAACACAAGACAATGACTGTGTTGGCAACATTTACATACGTTTGAACTAATGTCGCAAAACTGACTCAAACAGGAACGCCAACAGGGGTGATTGTGCCTTTTTTAATAATCCTTCTTCCCCTACGCTCCTGTAAACCGCGAGACGATTATACATATAAGTTACAAAATTAGGATGGTGTAATGCGTCGCTCCAAATAAAATGTACATATGATTAAAAATATGAACAGCATCGATTTTTTTATAGCAGTATGGTTCAACAATACACTAAGATGTTAGGCCTAGTCCTACCTATCGTTCAATTAAAAAAAAATTAGTTATTACTTTCGCCCTTTTATTAATTTCTCTAAATTATATCATCTGACTGTCTTCCTAACACAATAATCTTGTGCTCCTCTTCAAATGATGACTGGTCCTCTGTCAATCCAGATGCCTATAACACAACCCTACCTTGACGGCAAGAAATGTTTTTGTTTTTTTTGCAAGAGGTGGGAAAAATTGAACTGAATTTTGTATTTAGATATGTGAAACATGTGTTCGAAAATAATGCGCAATTTTTGTATGCGCCAAACCACACTTTAATTAGTGTGAGGGCCCATCCTCCTGCAAAAATCGCTCAATTTCTTACCATCCAAAAATTGTAGCACCAAAAATGCTTGTGTCATTTGTGCAATTTGTTTAAGACAGAGCAAGATGAGACAGTAACAGCAGCAATACAACAAGAGTACACGTCCCAATAGTACGAAATCTTGACTAATGATTTCAGATATTTCACAGAGACAAGCCCCAATAGTCTGCACAACTGATGGCTTTAATATCTGAAGAAATCAGACATTTCACTGATACAAGTCTATGTGGACTAACTACCAACTCTTGTCATGTTTTTATACCATTAAAGACGGAAAGCCGAAGCCTCAACACGAGTTAAATAAATACATATGCAAACCTATTTACGTTGCCTTTTAGACTTGTATGTCAAGATTGTCTGAGCCGGGAATCTAACCCACGACATTCGAAACCAAAGGCTGAGTCCTCTGCTGAGCCATACCGACATGGCCATGTCAGTATGGCTCAACGGTAGGACCTCGGCGTTTGGTTTCAAAGGTCGTGGATTCGATTCCCCACTCAGGCAGTCTGACATACAAGTCCAAAAGGCATCACAAATAGGTTTCATCAGTATTTATTTAGTTACTAACTACTCCGAACTCCGACTTTTAACAAAAAGGAAATAGGAAACAAAACATTAATCGTAAAGAAAGTAAAACAATATGCTAGTCCCTAAAGTAGGCTAATGAAAAAATTATTGAAAAGACATTGTAAGTTTGCTTGTAAGTTTATTGTATACGAAGGTACAATTATTGAACCTAGCCAACATGCACAAAAACAGAAATCGGCAAGAAATTAATAATACATTAATTTTAAAAAATCTCTTTAAAAATACAAGCACCTCAGGGGCAAATTCAAGTGGAAAGGATTTAAAAAGACTAATTCAGCTCATTAGTATAGGCTAACATACTTCACATATTCCCTCCTCCCAGCATATTTCCGGAAAAAAATTTAAAACTTGTCTATACTCAGGAGAGGCAAAATACTGTGGTGTTAGCTTACACTCAAAGCCAGGAAGAGCCTTCCTTATTCTTTTCACCTAAAAAAAAAAATCTCAGCAGGTTTTGGGACATAGGCCTAAATTGCAGAATCTAATACAAAAAAGTTCGGTAACCGGGTAACATGGTTATCAAGACGGCAAAAAAGAATTGCATTTTTGAGCTCAATAAAACCTACTATGCTGACCATTCCCTCTTGAAGCATTGGAGAAAAGTCCACCATGGACATTACCCTCTTGCCGAGAAGCCTTTTTCTATTTCTAAATACGAGGGGAAGGGAGGGATCTGCATGTATTGATGGAATAAAATGGGATGAAAATAACCTAGCTTACAACAGCAATGCATCATAATAACAGAACAACAGCCACATTAATCGCTGTATAAATTAAGAAGCGTGGAATAAATGAAAACATTCACAAAACTAAAAAAAAAAATTGTGCTTTGTAGAATTTTTTTCATAAGCGGGAATCTCTCAACAGACCTAAACAGGTCTAAACACTGACTCGCCTAGCAGAGACAAAAACCTAATGTCCCCTAATTTCTTAACTAATGGATGTTACATCGACTGACCGTCCACCAACCTCATACGATCACTTGTAGACATTAGGGGGTCGGACAAATGCAGGAAAAAAAGCATTTAAACATTCACAATATATCCATTATCTCGTCACTATTTCCCCCACCTGCAAGCGGGCAGTCCAAAATACAAACAGTTCATTAGGCTTCATCGTAGTTAAGGAAGGAAGGAAGGAAGGAAAGAAAGATTTGTGATGACTGAGAATCGACAAGCCCATGGCAAAAGAACGTTAAAATCCAAAAATATTTTTAAAGTACAAGAATAGCAGCTAAGTTAACATACTATTTTCTTTAATGGTGAATGTTTAAGTGGTGTAGCCTTATATCCTATTCAAATATGCTCATAACGAAGGATATCCAAATATTCGTTTAATTCCTAGCAGACTATTAGAGTAAGAAATGTAATACACCCTTGCCAAGTACAACCTTGCTCTAAGCTGTAAAAAACTAAGATTTCGGAAAGGACAGGCTAAAACGATGGTCAGCCAGTTAGGATATTGATAACAAGCCCAACCCTAACTTGGTTCCTAAAATATAATATTTTTAGGGATTAGTTCCAGTTAAGAGTGCTTTAAACAACAGGCTGCCAACCACAACGTCCACAGCATCAGTTTAGGAAACGTGAGCATCGAGACAGTAATGCTGCTGTTAATATCGTACGTACTGGTATAAACTAAGAACAATATTACAAAAAGTAAACTTTTCCTACCTGATGACTGCGACTGCGTACCAGAAGTTGATGGACCGGCACTCAGATTAGACACATCCATTCCAGGATGGTCCGCATTTCCGAGGTCTGGTGGTAACGTGTCGTAGGACTGGAATAAAACAGTTTTGATTTGAGCAACTAATTTTTTTAAAAAGATAAGTAGCGTCATTAGTTAGGTTTTTTTTGGCCACCATGTAGATGTAACAACCCTAAATAAAAGGTAGTTTACCTATAGGTTTTTGAATTTAGTGATTCATACCCTGAGATGGTCAACGTACAACGTAGGCATACCAAATTCGTACATAAAAAAATTCCACAAAACTGTTACAGTCAACTGCATAAAGTTAGAATGGTATAGCATACAACTTTTCAATTAGAGTAACCTACATACCAAAAATCAATTAATAGTTAATAATTAAATCTTTTATACGAAAAATAAAAAACTAAACACAAGTGAAAACGAAACTTCAGTAAATACAGCCAGTTCTACTGTTTACGCAGAACTTGTGTTGCAAATGCCATGCTCCACTGTGAGATAATCCTGCAACTAGCCTACTATAAGTATGGACCTCGTGAAACTATGAACCTAATAATAGTGTAGTCAGTCAGACTCATTAGATATGGCACAGGGTTCTTTTCTTTACAACAATCCTATTCCAGTCGTGAGGGTAAGTCCATAACCTGAAGACGTACTGTATTTAACATTGTTGTGCTGGCATTATTCGCAATACGCCTACGAACAAATACAGTAATACTGCAAACAATGAATGCGTTCATTTTTATGTTTGCGTAACCTGTTAACATCGTTGGCATTCACTGTCACACAGTTGAAGTAAAAGAACATGTAGTGTTGCAAATATTTTTCTATTTAACCATGGGACAATGAACAGCAACAAAAGGTAAATTTTCAGTTTATCCATACCGTTAAACAAAGAGGAACATAAAAAGTTCTATAGTCAAATGGTTATGGCTGCATCTGTTTTTGTGGAGGATGAAGATAAAATCATTCACCAAGTGTACAGGCGACAATATTTGCCAACAAGCAAGCATTTTAACCAAGTATCAACCTTATGCAAACCTAGCAGCAGGCACCAGTACACCTAGAAAGGACTCTTTATTTTATAGGCCTACTCGCTTTGTAGCCAAAAGGTGAACAATGCTGGATTTTTCGAATTTACGTATTTACAAAATTGTATAATTTTCTCCGAACCCTGTGTTATTGTAGAAAGAATATCCTACAGCCCATGTGAATTTGTGCTGAGTGCCGCAAACCATTTATCTCTAGCTTACATGGTTCCTTATAAGTTAGATGTTGCTATTTGGGAGTCAGTCTATTGCTAGCCGCCTTTTTGACGAGTAGGACTCAGATTCGTTGCCTACGTGAGTTTCAGTCCTCAAAGAGACAGTAGCGCCAGATATCGGCGTGGGTTGACAAACGGCATACTGGCACGGCCTAGTGTACTGGCACGGCCTAGTGTACTGGCACATAACTGCAAAAATTACAGTGGGTTAAATCGCATACTTCTGTATCTAGATGATAAGCTAAATTCTCAAGAAAGTGTGTAGAAAGAAACCCCGTTGGAAAGGGCACCCGTACCACTTATGCTATTCTGTCTTGGCCGAGCGAGGTTTATTGTGAAAACCTCAGCTCACAGGGTGGGCACAGATCCAGACCAGACAGCAATTACGGCAGGTAAACAAATTACTGTTTTCTGTACAGCAAGCGATGTATTGGATGAGAGTGGTTTGCTTGGCTTTGTTACTTTTAAGTCGTTAGTCTTAAGTGATTTAGTGTCCGGTCCAATGATTTGTCATACATTGTTTTGCATATGATTGGTAAAGCAGTCCACTGAAGGGAAGTGAACAGTAAGTTTATTGCCTGGTCTGTTTAGGAGTTGTCAGTGGAAAGTTTATATCTCCCAGATGATAGTGACATCCAGGAAGTTGAGCTCCAGTACAGTATTGTTGACTTGTGGGTGTGTAACATTCAGTAGAATGGAGCTCCATGTAAGCAGTTGTTTCTGCTTTTTAACTTGCCGAGCCCAGTCTGATTTTGAGCTTGTTAATTGTAAAGTGAACTTAATTGCAGGATGACTACTGTTACTGTAGTCTTAGGTGGAATGGGTTCCAAGTCGTTTATTGGTCAAACGGTAAAAATGGGGAAAACACTGAGGATGAGGTGGTCAGTATCCTGGATGACAACTAGATGCTATGGAGGCAGCTTACATTCACGAGGAGCATAAATCTGCATAATGTCACAAACAGGTTTCCTGCTGCAACTTCAAAAAAGCACTAATTTAAATGCCTTTACAACTGGTTGACAGATTTAGCTACAAGTTTTTAAGCATTCAAAAAAAGCACGGTCTTCGAGTAGTCAAACCTCAGCACAATAAACTTGCTAAAACCTCAAATGAGGCAGGAAGTACTTTTCGTTAGTAATCATCACTAACACCTGTCCATCTTCTCTGCCAACAGCGGCAATTACATTGCAATAGCACAATACAGAATGGTGTGCCGACAAGAAATAAAAAAAAAACACACACACACACAAAATGTGAAAGACTAAATGAAGATTCAAATTCAAATAAAGTTTACCATTTTAAAAATCAGGGTTAGCTTAGTTGGCTTCCCATACAGGTGTTCAGCGACGGCAAGCAAATGATTTCATTTAGGCCTACAAAATTTCGTGCAATTTACTTTGAACGTTACCATCAACGGCAGAACAAGACGATTTTGATTCACACTCATACTTCAAAACGTCAGACATATATTTGCCGAAATATCAAACAAGGATATCACCCCACTACATCTCGCCCATTTTTTTGACTGCTTATAACTTATTGCCCTCACTCGAACTACATTCTTGTTACTTGTTGGGCAATGATGGCATCCCATGATGGCGGCTGGCTACGTAGGATGCCATCATTGCCCAACAAGCAACAAGAATGTAGTTTGAGTAAGTACAATACGTTAATGTGCCTGATGAAGTCAGATGCGTTTGTTATAAGCTGTCGAAAATTAGCGATATATAGTGGACTGATATCCGTGTAGCGTATCATAGCCTACTTGTGCAAACATATAGGCTTATCGGAGTTTTTGAAGTACGAGTGTGAATCAGAATCTTCTTGATCCAACCGATGATTTCATTTGTGACAAAATTAAATTAAATCCAGCCTTCTGCAGGCCAAGCAAAATACTATCGTAGTTTCGCAAATCGTACGTGTTAAATCACACGCAGTATTTCAAGCAAAGCAAGTTAAATCTCACAACCAATCATCAAGCGAGAAGCCAGCTTGCGTCAGGTTCTTGTGCATATTGCCCACAAACATGTCGGACAATATCACATCTGAATGCTATTTACGCTTTTTTTCTATTTGCTTGGTCTAAAACATCTTAGTAGCTCTAAAAATTCCGTTATTGGAACTACTTTGAAACTCACTAGTGACAAGGGCGAAATGAATGCATAGTATCGTAGTAGTTATAAGATCTCAGTAGCTATATACATACGGTAATGTCTTTTTGCCATAGGTCATTTAAACCCTATGCCCCAATTGTAAGTTCAACCATCTACAGTGCACAGAGATCCAGAGCGGTACTACCGGCCAGGCATCAAATGGTGATACACTTTCGTTCTGAGGCTAAGTCCCTTGCCTTCGATCGACTGGGGGGATTTGTCAGCATCAAACTTTTGTGATCTGGCGAGCAAACTTTTTCTCTGCCGTCTCCAGATTAGTAAGAATGCAGCAAATTGTTCAATAATTGTGCAGTTTCAGTTGATTCCAGTCCAATTTATCTACTTCTTTTAAGTATATAGCCTACACTGAAGCCTAGCATTGAGCCCAAGCGGCTGCAGTTGCTAATACTATTTTTTCTTTAAGAATGAGACGTGAAACCATGCTCCTTTCCAAAACTATCATTTTATAATGCTGGGAAAAATTGAATAAATTTTACACCTCTTTAAGAACGAGATGTAAACCCCGCACCATTCCAAAACTACCATTAATGCTAGGAAAAAATAACTTTTAATCGGCTACTACATTGTTTGAAAAGTTACATTCTAGTAAAATTTCTTCAAAAAGCACTCTTACACGTTTCATAACTAGGAAACCAAGACGTGACAATAAAACACAAATAAAAATGCTAGTGACTAATACAACATGTACCCACTTGTCGTACCCAAAGACAAGGTTAAATATACACAATAGTGAGGCGAGGCAGTGTGGGGTGGGTGCCAGCATATGTAGAAGCCATTATATTACTTTAGATTGAAAAGCTAGTGTTGTGAGCAGCAGTTTCAACGATTGAGGATGTGGATCCACTAGATACATGAAAATTTAAGAAAACTGGGCTACCTTTTACCTAGGAGCAGAACCGAGCAAAAATTCATCAAACTACTAAATTTACCACAAGACAAGAACATGTAAGCCATCATGCCTGTGCCCTAAATTCGAAGGCGCTTACATGGAGTATTTTGTACAACAGAATTTCATATCGTTTTAACCCCCCCCCCCTCCCATCCTCAACGCATTTTAAGCCTATGCCCAGGTCCGTACACACCATATGAGCAGAGCTGTTCAAGAAACAAAAGACTGCCATCTTAGTTCCGAACATCAATACTGGACTAACCAGCACACTTATAAACAGCCTTACCGCGGACATAAAAGTCTTGGTAACACAGAACCAGACTAGATATTATAAGTACCTGGTAAAGACGAGGTCCCTGAACACAACTCAATTGATAAACCTTGAATCGTATATTACGGCTTAAATCCCACCCCCTAAATGACTAAGTTCGAAATCGTGAAATGTAGTTAAAGCCCACCCTTAAATCGTCATTTTCTGTTACAAAATTAACTGAATGCTTCACATATTTAACAATATCAAGATTTTGTTCCCATAAATCATAGCTTTTTTGCTGCAAAATTAACTAAAAGCTTCACACATAAAACGAAAATTGACTTTGAGCGTGTTTACTCCATTACTATGTGATATGGGTTTGTACATAAACGCAATGCCCTATTCTCATAATCAAAAATTCAGTTTAATAGAACATCCCTCCTCCAAATTCCAACATAATTCACAGTTAATAAACTAATTTTTTTTTACAAAATTATTACGAAAAACAACCCTGCGCAATTGGCAATGCAGGTAAGTAGGTAGAGTTAGATGGGACCCGGAGTTGCATCGCCATCGGCCATAGGAACTTACTGCAAGTACAGTAACCGAAATCCTAAAAGCATACCTTTCTGCCACTGTTTGCGATATCATTGTCGGAAAAAAAAAGTCGGCAGCTAATGCGTTTTATTATACGATTACCAACATATGTACTAGTTTTTAATGAATAACTTTGCAGTGCATTATTACCCTATCGATATGGCTATTAAACCCTTGGAAAAGTTTCATCGAGATGATTAAAATGGTATATTGGAATGTCAAAATCTGTCAATATTGGAGAAACGGCTGCAATTTGGCAAAATTGTCCACGGCAGCCTTACACTGTCTGCAAAGTATCATCGCGCTGATTCTGCTATGGGGGCAGAAACCAATGCCGCCTGATGAAAGTTCCTGCGACCGATGGGCACATACAGCGAAGCAGAACCTTCTGCCACTGTCTGCGACACATTGTTTGGACAAAAAATTGTCTGCAGCTAATCCGTTATCACATGGTTACCCATGTTTATTGGTAGTTATCACATGGTTACCCACATGCTTACTGGTTTTTGACAGAATAACTTTTCAATGCTTTACCCAAAAACAAAATGATGTATTGAAATGTGAAAATCGGTCTTCCACTGCCAGCGTCGCGCTGATTCTATTAAAGGAGCCATAACCCAAGTACCATCAAACTCAATGAATGTCAATCTCTGCAGCTACGAAGGTTTGTTTTCGTAATAAAGTTTTTAGTCCAAAGTTGGAATTTGAAGAAGGGATGACCTAAATCTAATAAACTAAATTTGTGAATAAATGAGAATGATGGAATTGCGTTAATGTTAGATTAAAAATCGAATCATGTACTTAAAATGATCGCATTAGCACAGTCTTCCGTAATAGCCAAAATCCCCTCCCTGGCTGGAGAAGTTTATAAAATAAATTTTTCTTGTTTTAATGCCCCCCCCCTCCCGATTTTAGCCAACTGCACGAGCTCATGGACTAGTGTCCAATACACAATTTATGGTAGGTACTTAGTTTCAGAGATCATTAGCCGATGTGAGACGTGATAGCATGTTAGACCCCTAAGCGATCGCCGTAGCCGAATATATATTATAAGCCGAATCTTGGCCGGGAAAAAATTCGGCAAGCCGTAAGCTGGCCACCAGAAAAAATACGGCCTAAGCCGAATCCAGCAAGCCGCTTTACATTTCAATACTGAATGGTTTGCTTCGCCATCGCACTCTCAAGACCAGTGGTTGTCTAAAATATGGAAAGCAATCACCAAAAACTCAAATTTTGTGAGCTTGTTAATTGTTTGTAAAGCCAACCACGTTCCAAACAGAAGTTATATGAATGCTTAACTCAAGAATTGCAGCCTTATATTACAAGCAGCGCTGAGCAATATATCGTGTTTTTTTATCGTACGCATCGACAGGCGACTTCACCGTCAATCACTCTTTAATGATTTCAAAATGCGTATGTAGACAGAACGCACTGTTGCTTTGTGGAGTTGGTGGTGGTGCCGTAGAATGACGTGAGGGTCTTATATTCTGACAATAAAGTCAGCGAGAGGGCTGACAAAACGAACAATTAACCAGAATGTTAGCATAAACTTGTCTTGCCAGTATGTCTTGAAATAAATTTGCTAGTTGTGAGTAAAGTATACTGTTTTAAGCAAATTCTAGACAGAATGCAAAACAAGACGACAATACTTTCACAGCTGGAGACTGCACTATAATCAAGCTAGGATGCAGTTAAACTATTACACTACTGTAGTTCTATCATCAGGCATACAAGCAACTATGTAAAAGTTTTTTTTAGCCTAAGCTTAGCCGAATCACAGCTGAATAATCATACAGCCGTATCTTGGCCGGAAAAATGTCTGGCTGGCCGAATCTACCCGAATCTCGGCCGAATTTTGATGACAAGCCGGCCCGTCCTTGCAAAAAAAATTCGGCTTATGGGTCTATAGCAAGTTATCATTTTTGTGTGGATATCTAGGTGTTTTCTTCTCATGCCCCCCCCCCCCCCCCCAAGAAGCAAAACAGGAGTATTTTGCGACACCTACCCCTCCTTTGGTCAGTTGGACCTGACAGAGTGGGGAATAAGCTGATTGCTGAACCCTTCGGATCAACTAAAGCTGAGGCTACTATAGTTTTCCTTAATCCATTACATTTTATTATTCTAATAAAGAAGGTGGAGGATGAAAAATTTGTTTGGAACCCCTGCACATCAAATGGGCAGCTCAATGGTTTCAGATTAGTTTAAGTTAAGTCTACACCGATCTTAATAAATAACCTATAAAAGCTTACAGTAATGCTGAAGAATACTACGTAGCGAAATGTACCACAAATCAAGGAAAATAACTTGAAAAGTTGTGAAATTTTAAAGTTTTACTAGCGCTTCTTTTGGAACACATGGCAATGCTGATCATGGTGATAGCACCAATATGCTGCCTAAGCCTACCACTGTGACAGAAGCAATGTAGGCCTCCTTGCTGTACGCTTAGAACAAACACGAAAATGTTACTACGTAGCCTATCATAACCGTCGAACTAAAAACTGATCATAATTTATATGGAAGCGGCCTATTACCCACCACCAAAACACTGCAGCCACACACCAGGCAACAAATGCTTATCACTGTCATTACCGCAACCATGTTTGTTGGAGAAAGTGGAGACATAATTTTAAAAAGCCACAATTTTTTAAGCTTTCCATGATTGGATGATAGATTTCACCACGCTTATAAATTTAAACGGATTCGTCAACACATGCAAAATCTACCGTACCCTGGTATCAAGGATACCCGACAAAATCGACAAATGACGTAATTTTTGTATAGGCTACTTACACTTAAAACACAATTTCATCAGACAATTTTACATTCTGGATACTCTTTGACAGATTTAGCATGACGGAATTCGTCCCCGGCAGGGTGGACATACATATAGTAAATGCAATAGGCGTATTTTCAATAGATGAACCAAATTGTTACCCTGTGAGGCAAAGGACAAAATTCTGAACCTTCTACTAACAAAATAAATTATTTCTTCCAAATTGATCCTTATGCTGTCGCTCTCGCATTACTAAGAATTGGCTAACCCTTCACCAGTTTTTTTACATGTTGTGGTGAAGATAAACGCTGAAAAATTCCAGGTCATCACTGTCCAATCAAGACGTACTGACCACTTAAAATCCATTTTCATTAATGCCGTTTACCTACATTATGCAAATGTGACGACTTTTTTTAATGAATGTTTTTACTACCTTTCAGTCACCTGAAATGCAGACTGGTAAAATTGGTGAGCAACTCAATGGTAAGCTTTCTAGTCTACCAAAACTTAGTCAAAATTCAAATTTTATTTATGGCCACAAGATGAAAAAACTATGCGCAATAAGATACAAAAATGTCGCACACCCTCATGTTTAATATATAGTAAACAAACACTATGCATGTTCAGCTAGGCACTACTCACCATATCGGAGGCCATGTTGGATGTCGTAGGGGAATTATCTTCTTTGATTTCTAAGGTAGGTTCAAGGCGTAAGTCTGGTACCGAATCACTATTTTGTTCCGAGTGCCGTGATAGTCCATCCGCATCAGAGTGACCATCTTGCGACAAGTCCGCCAATGACGTTTGCGAGACAATCTTTGGCTCGAGGGTCTGTGGGGTGGAATCGGTAGCGGAGGAAACAGGAACGGATGAACTCATGGTCGGGGTCTGTGGTGACGACGCTGCACTTGACATTGCACTGGTCCGTAGTTTTTTGCGTTTGGGCGGCGGCGATAGTGAGGTACGAATATGAGGTGGGCTGCGCTGCCCAACATGTGGAAGAGGCGGAGATGCAGAAAGTGGAGGCATCACACCACTTGCGACAATGTTTTGTTTTGTCTGGTTCGTCACTTCGGCCAAACCTTTTACTTTGAGCATTTCGGCCGTTTTGAGGAGCATAGACAATTGGTCCTGCGACACATTCACTTCACCCTTGTACATGAAGTCAATTATAGCTTTCAAATCGATGTAGCGCATACTGTTTAAAATCACAATAGGATGCTTGCATGGATTGTCAAGAAATAAAGTCTGGAAATAGGGACTGCAGGCAGACAGCACCATTTTGTGTGCCTTCAGGCTCACGCCTTCGCACGCCAACGTCACATCCACAAACGCCTCGTTTTGCAATAGCTGGTCGAAAACGGCCAGCAAGTTCATTTGATGATTGTTCCATTTTAGGCAAAATTGTTGAGAACCCATATTTGCAACTTTTTAGTTTCTTTCTTTACTTCAAATGCGGAATTGGGCTAACTACCTGTGAATTAAAAAACGTAAGCTTTAAATAAATAATACACAAATGAACTGTAGGTCTACGCATTACATTATTTGACGGCATTACAGGTGTAGTAGTTGGTGGTGGGGTTACGAAGCAAACAAAGTCTTAACCTAACTGGAAACGACGTAATTGTTTGTGCACCTACCAATACAGGCTACCGTTTCTGCAGTTGCTGGCATCTTGGGTATTGAAAACTAGCAGAAGCATGTTACAGTGGTAACAATAAGACATAATTTAGCACAACTCGGATAAAACATCAGTTCATTTTTATCCTTTTTAATTTTCAGTAAAATTCTACTCCACTCACCTTCGTCAGAAGTTCCGAACCACAAAAACACACAAAAAGTCGAACATCTTTCAGTGTGTTATGGTTCAGACTTCTGACGAACGGAGTAGAATCTCACAGAAAAATTCAAGAGGATAAAAAACACGGACTGATGTTTGATCAGACTTGGGGCAAATGTGTAAAACTTTCCTTCAATTAAGACCTTGGGTATTTTAATGGAAACAAAAAAAAAACTACATAAATTTAGGGCCTCATGTACATGATGAATCAGGTTTGAACAACAACTATCGTGTTCGAAACAACAATAACCAAGCAGTGGTTCCCTAATATCATTAAATTGTCTGCGTTACCTAAACAATTTTTGTGAAGTTGTAAAATTAGGTCATTTTTAGGTATATGCCACTAAAGTACACCTTTAATCTTAAAAAAGACGACGACAGTGAATAAACGAGACCCCAACAGCTGGTCTAAATGGGAGTGCCCAACACTTAATGTGTTACGAATTAACTCAAGATCAAAAACTAATTGTGTACACGGACATATTTTTAAGCCCACACTCGAAGACCATAACAAACTGGAACCAAAGACAATCTTAGCATAATACATGGTTTGCCCTAAATAGCTTACTGTGTAGGCCTATACCTACGAACATATGCTTGAGTAGCTTGTAGTTATAGGCTACCATATATGTTGACCTAATTACCACAGTTCACGGGTTTTATTTTTCTAAGGGTTGCCCACAGTTTCCCAGAAACTGACAGGAAGCATTAAAGTTAACACCCAAGGATTTCTCATAACATGTCATACACGTTACAAGCTTGATGTACTGGATGTAATTTCGAAAAAAAAATAATTCCAGCCTTAGAAATAAAATTGTAACGCGACTGCTTTTTTAGGTCCATCTTGGAGCAATGAAAGCCATATACGGCACAAACAGACCACCACCAAACAAGACCTGTTCTTTGGTGCCCATGGCAAGTTTTTATGGGGGAAATTGTTTATCCCTGTCGTAGTCAATTCCCCAAACTCCCTGGACACAGACTTTACACGAAAGAATGGTCTTTTTAATCGAACCCGATAAGATTGTTACCGGGAACTACAATATTGATCCGCATTTGATCTTTGACATCCGGCTTGGAATAAGAAACGGTGTTAGACTAGGCCAGAAATTTCTAGAACAAATGTAGCAAAATACTCTTTTTCGTCGTCGAGTGGTGGCTGACTGGAATAGGCTACCTGCAGCTGTGAAAAATAGTAGGAGCCCGAAGCTTTTCAAGAAAGGACATTCATCGACTTTTGTGAAGTGAATTAAACTCTCAATTTTGTTCATTCAAGCTAAGAATCTTAAGAGTTACATAGCTCATCTTTTCCTGCTTCTTCAATTTGATTTGATTTGATTTGATTTGATTTGATTTGAACACCTGGCGGGATGGTGGGCATGTGTGAAGCTGTCTCAAGATATAAGAAACAGTTGCAGGGACTCTTTCACTAATAGACCCTACGTGCACAAACACTACGGAAATAAGCCCAAAAACAACAATTTATAAAAAATATATATTAAAAAAAAATACCAAAATATAAAATAAAAAAAAAAACCACATCCCCTAACTTGTTAGTAACTTGTACTAACCCACACTTAATTTCTGCGAAAAAACGAAGACTCTAAATGTAAAATAAAATAAAAAGTTTCAGAAAAAATCTTGAGTAGGCGCGGGAGAGGGGGGGGGGGTTCAGGGCGAGAACCGGACAGGGTAAGTTTTCAGGTCACAAAACTAAAATTCGAAACTAACCCAAATAAACCATTCCCAAAATCCATTCAACTCTTGTAAAACACAATTTAACACCACAAGTCCCCTTCCCTAATTCGAAATGGGGGTTAGGGGGTATCTTATCTTGGGAGAGGAGGGGGGGTAGACCAAATGAGTGGCAAACAAATTAATGATCACATCCTGTGGGGCCATTCACCCGACCCCAGGAATCCAAAAAGTATGGCATCAAAGTTGCACAACAACTCACCCACCACCGAAAAACATATGCCAACACTTCAAAACTCTTGTATTTACCTTCTAAATCCTTAAAATTAGTTAAAATTTTACCTTTCCGAACGCAGAATGGCAACCTGAGGAGCCCCAAACATGAGTCACTGACTCGAGCAACTTCCCGGATATACAATAAACTGCGGCCACGTCAATGGACTAACAACGACCACGGTCAACCATGTAACATTACGCTCTTGTGCCTGGGGCGGGCGGAGGAAATGGCAATAAAAACCCTTCGCAAAAATAAGTCCCTTCGTCGTTCAAGCATCAAAAGCCAAGGCAAATTTACCTACCGCCACTCGTTTGTTGGCTTTATTAACAAGCTTCACTATCGAAACTTACACTTATAAGCACTAAAATTACACCTAAAAATCATCATTTTTACAGTTTTTCACCCAAGCGTTTCTTGCGATCCCCGGCCCGAGGCGAACGCGGCACCGACCTCTTTACAACAACATTCATTAAAAATGCGATTTTGATGGGTCAAATTTAATTTTTCGGTTTCCTTTGCTCGTCCGTAGTTTGCGAAATAACATTTAAAGCCGAAATTCACTGCATGCGTTCAAGAATTTTCTATTTTACAATTTGGTGTTGCGTTTCTTAAAATTCCAACCCTCAGGCAATTGGTAACACCCTCTCGCAGCAGTATCAACACGAAATTTACTTCGCGAAATCGGATAGTTTACTATGGTTGGATCAATTTTAACATATTTAGTTGATTAACGACACCACGTAACTGTACAAAAAACGGAAAACGAAATTAGGAATTTTCCAATATTTGTTCAAGTCCTCTTTCACATTTCGCCCCAAGGGCAAACCCACCGCAGCCCTCTTTATAACAACATTCAATTAAATCTGGTATCTCTTTGCGAAAATCATTTTACATTAGTGTGTATTACAGTTTTTAGAGGGTTTAGTACGGCATTCAAATGCTGGAAAATTAATTAAGCGGATGAATAAACTGCATTTAAAGGTTTTGAAATTCTTCTTTAAAAAAATGGGGGAAAAAATACCATCTCATTAAAAAGGGGACAAACGCTGCTCGACTATTACGCCATCTTGAAAAACTGAATTCCACACCACCAAAAAGACCGAATACCTAACCCACAACAATATATGAGCTACCATTATGAACGATTTAAAGTGGGCCTTACCTCGGTTTATAAAAATAAAGTCGTTTTCTTTTTACAAAAACAAAATATACGAAGCCTCCCAGCTTCCGCCGCCTTGGAACGCCATATAACAATGGAAAAGAACATCGAAAACCCGGAACGAATTGTCTTTCATAAGCGAAACTAACAAATACATTTAAAAGGTTGTGCCGTTATCTTTATTTAGCTCACAGCTTTTTAACAAACACAGCCCTGCATTAATAAATTTTTGATGAAAATCAAGAAAGACTTAAATTAAAATAAAAATAAAAAACTTATCAAGACGATCTGAACGATTGGCGTTCTCGCTACGGACGTTTATGTGTTCACATAGTTGAGTAAAGAATAGATATGGTGCGCAGTACTCATCAAAATTGTCATATTTTTCGGCCACAAAGCGTGTGCAAAACACAGTTTGACACTGAATGAGCATCATATCCACAGACTAACAAACCACCCCACCCCCCCCCCCCCCCCATGGTTTGTTAGTCTGTGATCATATCTTTTGTAACTTAACTATACGACCGCACACAAATTGAGTCAGCAATCGTTTCATCCTCCTGCGTAGGCGAGTGGAACCAAGGTGGAACAAGCGATCGTGGTTATGTATGAGAGAGTGGAACGACAGCGATCGTTTGACGAGTGACGCGAGAGTCACTGTTCCATTCTGCGTAAGCGAGTGGAACAAGAGCGATCGTTTTATTCTGCGTAATCGAGTGACACGAGCGCGATCGTTTCATTCTGCGTGATCGAGTGACACGAGAGCCATCGATTCATTCTGCGTAATCGAGTGGTGAGAGAGCGAAAGCGTATGAAATTAGTAGGCTATAAATACGTTCCAGATTTTTAAAAGCGTCGTTGTTACTAGAATTCAGAAATGAAACTTAAATCATTTCAGCTATCCCAACATAGCAAGGTTAATCATGAACTGCTTGCTCAATTTTAATTGCCAGGGCCGCAGTAGTGTTTTATTCATAATGCTGAAAGTGACATGCTAAATTTTTAGTTTTTGGTATCATGAATCGTTAGGACTCTCATTTCCACAACCATCAACAGGGAAACCTTTCCCAGGTTGTGGTTAGCCTAGGTCGTGTGATTTTTGTTCGGTTTGACTTGGGTTGGGTTTGTGTTTCTGGGACCTACAACCATGCAGCAGGGGCGCTAGAAAACTCCGACCCAGCTAATTTTCAAAGCAAAATCCGTTTTTTTTGTTGTTGTTGTTGTTGTTGTAAATAGCAATCAAGACATTACAGTGAGTTTGGTATTTGTTAGACAGTGTTTCCGACCTGGTGTAAAGACTCCAGCCTAGGTGATGTGTTTTATTGGGATTGGTGGCCTATAAATGTAAAGATTATGAAGTCAAGAAAATGATAACCCGAGAGCCAACCTCACAATGACAATAGATAGTCTGCAGTTCCTGTAGTAACTTCATCCAGGATCTTCACCTTTTTGCATCAACAGGCAGGAGAGCTTGCCACCAGTCCCAATACGCACTGCAAACGTGAGAGGGTCCCTGAACCCTAAAAGACTGCCTGAGGTACATAGTAATTAGTAAAAAAAAAGTCGTTTAGTAGTAAAAATTAGTAAAATAAGTAAAAAAAAAGTCGTCTGATGATGGCTAACAGGTCTAAAATCTCCACTCCCGGTGCATGCATTTTATTGACAGATGACCAGATTGGAGGTGGGGCTTATATTTAAAGGTTATGACGACATCAAACACAAAGAAGTATTGGGATCGCAACCCTCAAACAATTCCTATACTAGTGGTGTTTTTTTTTTTTTACTGCTGAGTCTTGAGTGTTTGGGATTTGGGTCCAGACGCCGGTACTCAAATACTGTCCAGCTATGTAGCGTAATCCGTACCCGAAAATCCGTCCGGCTATGTAGCCTAATATTCTAAACCATTTTTTACTGACGGGGTTCTAGCACGTCTGTGTGGGACTTGCATGCCAGTACTGGGACTACATTTAAAGAATGGATGCCGTTCACAGACTTCCTTTTCTCCCTAGCAAGTTTACTATTTTTTTCCTGATGGGACCCTAGTATTTATGAGCCCTGGCATAGGGTCTGGTTTTCTTCAAGATGGATGTCATAAACATCAAATTCAAGCCACAATTCCAGGCCTGTCAGTGTTATCAATAAAATGCGTGCACGGAGCTTGCGGTATTAAGAACCCGGATCCCGTCATTGGGACCGGAGATGTTGCCAAATTTATTCGCAATATGTAAAAGTAAAATAGATAAGAGCCGAGGCTATAGTAATCGCTGACAACTGGTATGAATAGAGGCAAGGGTGGATGATACCCTCCCAATGTTTCCTTTGCCCACTCAGCTGCCTCTCCCCTCCCCCCGCCCCTAAATTTTAAAGCATTTCTTTCTGGCCAAATGGTGAAACAAGATAGGACATGCAAGTTAACATTAACAAATTTATAATTTCACATTAATTGCCCAATGAGTTTAACACGCCGTGAAGTCTACCTTAAAAGTTCAAAGTCGACTTAAAGTGGTACTATCACCGATTGAAAGTAATAGAATCGGCAACATCTAGTGCTATCTGCTTATGTAGTCACTTGTTTTGACCAAGCGAAGGAATGCACAACGGCATTTCTTTTAACGAAACAAACAAGCCATGACCTCCTCAATTATTGTTTGAAAATTTGGTACAGTTCCGGTAAATAAAAATGCCCTTTTTCGTTATATCGAGGGTCGTAATAACAACCATGAAGAAATTCAGTTATCTTGAAAACTACTGGACGGATTTTCATGAAACAAAAACTGAACTGCTTATTAGATTGTCTACTGTATTTCTACCCTTATTAAATGCTATGTTAACTGACTGAAAATAATTGGCCGAGCAAGAAAAACTTAGTGATATCTGATGATATCTCGAAAACCAGTGGAAGGACTTTCATGAAACAAAGACTGAATTGCATATTATATTTTTCTGCTGAATATTGCATGTCATACATATAGAAACATAGCATATATCATAACATTAATCTAGTTTTTGTTTTATTCAATTTCATCCAGTAATTTATAAGATATATTATTAGTTATTAAGTCGTGCTGCTCGCTCGGCCAATTATATTTGGCTACTTACCATTACATGTAATATGTATAGAAATATAGCTGATATCATAATTATAAGCAACCCAGTTTTTGTTTCAATCAATTCTGTCCAGTAGTTTTCGAGATATCAACATTTTCGTATAACGAAGGCTTTTTTTTTGGACCGGAACTGTACATCCTCGTGCACCTGGGAGCAAGCTGTAAATGTTACCAATATCATCGCCACTAGATGGCGCCATGGTATGTCCATTCACTTTTCAATCGTTAATAGTGCCACTTTAAAGTCAACACATTTACGCGCATTTTCAAGTTAAAGATTTTTACGCATGACAATATTTAGCAAATTTTCAATTATCTGTTTGCTGGGGGTATTAAACATCAGCCGACTGCCTTCTTCAAGCTAAAGTTTTACGTAAGCATCATTTTTAATCTTGACGTAAACTTGACACAGCTGCCAATACGTCTGCCAACATAAGTGAAAATGGTGCCCTGTCTTGCCTCTTTTTTTGATTCTCCCGTCACCAATGGAGTCGGGTTAACTAGATGAGGTAAA